>JAQQSV010018406.1:0-11405 GCA_028646515.1 Pseudochirops corinnae | reverse complement strand
GGGGGGGAATGGAAATTCAATGAAATAGAGGACCTTCAAGTATTCTTGATGAAAAGACCACAGCTGAATAGAAAATTTGACTTTCAAATACAACATTCAAGAAAAGCATGAAAGCTAAACAGGAAAGAGAAATTACAAGGTGTTTATTAAAGTTGAACTGTTTACATTCCTACATGGAAAGATGGTATTTGTAACTCATGAGACCTTTCTCAGTATTAGGGTAGTTGGAGGAAATGCATAGATACATAGATAGATAGATAGATAGATAGATAGATAGCACAGAGTGAGGTGAATATGAAGGGATGATATCTAAAAATAAAATTAAGGGGTGAGAGAAGAATATATTTAAAGGAGAAAGGGAGAAATAGAATGGGTTTAATTATCTCACATAAAGGAGGCAAGAAAAAATTTGACAATGGAGGGGAAGAGAGAGGAGGTAAGGTGAGAGGGAATGAGTGAACTATACTCTCATCAGATTTGGCTTAAGGAGGGAATAATATACACATTCAATTGGGTAGTTTACCCTACAGGAAAATAAGTGAATTGGAGAATTGGTGAGGGGGGATGATTGAATGGAGGGCAGATGGAGAAGGGGGGTAGTCAGAAGGAAATTCTTTTGAAAAGAGGCAAGGTCAAAGGAGAAAACAGAATAAATGTGGGGGAGGAACAGGACAGGATGGGGGGAAATATAGTTAATCCTTCACAACATGACCGTTATGGAAGTTTTTTACATAACTACACATGTATAACCTATACTGATTTGCTTACCTTCTCAATGAAGTTGGGTGGGGAGGGAAGAAGGAAGAGAATTTATAACTCAAATTTTTAAAAACAAATGTTAAAAATTGTTTTTACATGCAACTGGGAAATAAGATATACAGGCAATGGGATATAGAAATTTATGTTGCCTTACAAGAAAGTAAGGGGGAAAGGGATAAGGGGGAGTATAATAAAAGGCAGGGCAGACTGGGGGAAGGGGTAATCAGAATGCATGCACTCTCAGGGTGAGGTGAGAGGGGAGAGATGGGGAGAAAATTTCAAATTCAAAATCTTGTGGAAATCAATGTTGAAAACAAAAAATAAATTAATTTTAAAAAAAGACATGTAGAATGTGTTAGTATGGAGGCATACACAAAAGGAACATTCTTCTAACATTTCATGGCCCTGATATCTTTTGTCTTTATATAGCATCCTCATTCTGTTTTCCCTGGGCACAGAGAATATACTGGGTGAGTTACTCCACAGGGATCACTGGACTTATTCCTCTCTCCTACTCAACTCAATCTCAAGCTGGAGTCACTGAGTCCATTCTTCATTTCTTACTGATCAGTGGAGTGGGGAGACAGAGACAGAAAGAGAGAGAGAAAGAGACAGAGAGATAGATGGAGACAGATGTACAGAGTGACAGAGACAGACAGAGAGATTTTTCTCTATATCCTGCAAAGAATTACAATAGAAAAGGTGACTAGATTATGTCTCAAAAAGTTAATTATTTCAGCATAATCATCACAATTCAGTCAATAACCATTTATTAATTAACTACTGTGTACCAGTAACTGTGCTGATTAACAGAGATGAGTCACTCTGACTTCCAAGGCGCTACAATTCTGTTTGTTTGATTAATGGACTTCTTCCCAACTCAAAACAAGCAAAAAAGCATAAACTTGTATTAGTATTTACTTTAGAAACAGTGAATGGGCTGCTTCCAGATTTTTGCCCTTTATGGCCTTGGAATGGTATATATAGAATGTGAGCAACTCAAGGTCTTACACCTCTTAGAAGTCATGGATACAATTATGAAAAAAGGAAAAGCCTTACCATGTAAATTTCTCTGTTATTTTAATGTTAATTTAAGAGGAAGATCTTCCCTGCCCATTAATAGGCCTAACACATGGAGCCGCAGTCACATGGAACTCAGTGTGGGAGGAGCTTCCCCAAGGAGGAGAGACACAGAGAGAGAGAGAGAGAGAGAGAGAGAGGCAAGCAACTTGAGTGGGTGGGGGAGAAATTTGTCTAGGGGAACTTGTTGGTGGGGAGACCTGACAGAAAGAAGGTTTAAGATTTAGGCACTTCCTAGATTAGTAATAAGTACTCTGTTAAATCTTACCCCCTAGTATTCTAATGATGTTTCAAATAAATATTTTGGTTTTTCCTATGAGGAAGGGAATTTATTATATTTTGGGAATTGTAATGGAAAGCAAAGGAGTACTTAGTACCTTCTTTCAGCTATTCAAGTGCCTTTGAGCCCACCTATGATTTGAAGGTGGGAGGAACTTGCTGATGAAACAGGAAGGAGTGGAACAGGAAGGAGCTGATGATATAAAAGTTTGAGCATAGCTGGGACTGAGCAGAACTGAGAGGGAGAACACTTGTGGTGTGCAGCACTCTGTTTGTCTGTTCTGTCTGTGTTGATTTGTATTTGTATTACTTTGTCAGTCAGAAGCACCCTGTCTGTTGACTTGCTTTGATTTCACAAGCAGAAAGTAAATTGAGATGAGAGTGTCAGCAATGTCTGTGAACATTATTGTACCTCTGCTAAGCATGATGTGTGGAGCTGGACCAGCAGCTGAACCAGGAACTGGACCAGGAGCTCAACCAGGAGCTGGGAGCTGCCTACCTGTGAATCCAGGTGATGGTTGCATGAATTCAGATAAGAGCTGAAAGCATGGAAGAGGAACTATGGAATTTGGGAGTCAGCCTTGTGTCACGATGAAAGGACCTTTCCTTGGTTACTTAGTGCTCACTGACATCATGATTTACTGTGACCTAGGGGTGGGAGACCATTGTACCTTGTACTCCTTAAGAATGATTCCTGCTTAAGGATGATTGCTCTTTAAGGATGATTGAATTAAAGATGATTAGAAGCCAGTCTCCAATTAGGATGAAAGAAGACTTTAGATGGGTACTTTATATTGATTGATTCAGATTGTGACTTACTGAAAGATATCTATTGTTTAGGAAACTGTGGCCACTTTAGTAATAAGCTATTATGCTATATTGCTGTGAATATTGTACTTTGGTTTCTGTGAATGTTTTGCTTTAGTTTACTGCTGAATAAAAAGAAAGTTCAGTATACTATGTGATCAGAACCTTAAAGCTATTCACAGCAGCAGTCCTCAGAAGAGCTACTTGTGCTTGGTTTTATAGAAATCTACCCTGGAAATACATATGCATATTCATAGCTGCTGCTGTGGTTATCACACTGACATTGCAGTTACCTTGCCCTTCCTTCCCCTAATTTTATCAAATGGAGGTCCAGTACAATTCTCCACTGGACAAACAGGTAATTTGTTTCATTGCATTCATGCATTCTTTTCTGTGTTTTGGGGAAGTAGGATAATAAAAACAACCAATCAAATGAAGACATATTTTTTTTCAAAAGGGAATTTATAATTTTTGGAAATGCTTCCCAAGAAATACCCAAACAGTACTCTCCCCCAATAAAAATATGCTCCCTGAAAAACAGTAAAAAAAAAAAAAAAAACTAATAAAAAATGATTGCAACAAAAAATACTCGCCATTTCCTATTTTTACAGTTACTAATTATTTTTTCAATGACAGATGTGTTCTTGCCATAATGATTTTGTACCAACAGTGTGTATTGTATTTGGCCAGAGTTTTACTGTCTCTTTGTCATGATCATTCATATATTTTTCCTAATTAAAGTGTATATTATTCTTTCAAATCTGCATTCTTTACTATGCAAACCTACATAAAATTTTTAAAAATAAAATTTTTATCTTTTTTGTACTTCTAGCATTTTACCTGTTCCTCTATTTTTTTTCAATTTCATTGTTTCTATCAGCACAACCATATTCCATTATAATCATATATGACATTTATTTTTTAGATGCTCTAACCATTTTACAGCAATTTTTTCCCAGATACCAAAGAAGAAATTTTTTTCTCATACAAATGATTTAATTTATTAATAGCACAGACCAATGCACTTAGTGACCTAAAAGGAGTTGCTTCATCTTTGAAACATGGAAAACAATAATGTGGGGGCCCCGTAGACTCTGGGGAAAAAATTATTTAAAGGTGTAGCTATCCACCTAAATTATCCATACTTTCCCATGATGTGTTACTCTTGTTCTTATCTTCCCACAAGTTTGTCATAAAAGTCTACCCATTGTGCTGGCAGCCTTTCTCAATTTCCCCTGACATTTCAAGGGTTGCCACTCTAGATACCCATCCATCATATCTCAACACATATTCTCTGTCTAACGTACATTTCCCTGATTATATTTTTAATTCCTGTTATATGCAATCCATTTTAGAGCGTAATGCCAATCACAAAGCCCAGTGATATGAGACTTTCTCTTCATTGGAAGAGATCAATGACCCACACGTGTGTGAGGGCAGAGTATAGCTTTGACAGTGAAACACAACTTTGGTCTCTTTAATTTTTTCGTTCAAATCTCTTCAGTTCCTTTTGGATCTACAGTCACTGTGGGCACTTCTGACTTCTAGGTTCAAGATATAAGATGGACAATGCCAGTTCCACTTCAGGTTGTTGAATGGAAAGCCTCTGGGAAGAAGCCAACATGATAGTATCTGGTAGTCTCTGTCATGTCTCTGTCCACAACTTGCAATGATATTTCAGGGAATTTCCTCAATGGTGAGATCTGGACATTCTCTTAGACAAGCTGAGTAACTTCACTCCTTCACTCTGCATTTTCTAGTATGTTTTCTCTTATATATGTTTTCCTTGATTTCTGTTTTACAGCCAATCTGGATAAATGGGTTTCTTAGATAATTCCTATGTGTGTTCATTTTGAAGCTGATATTGATAAGAAGAGTATTAAGATTAAATATATAACTTGCTTCCTCCAAATAATGAAACAGTCACCCGAAATTAAATTGAAATTGAAAATCACATCCATTAGACCAATAACATTTAAGGGACCAGACAGATAAAATTCTACATCAGTACTTCCTCTCTCTAAAGAGAGCAGAGTGGGCAAGCATCTGGCCCCAGCGTCCTCTTTTCCCTCCTCACAGTAAATAAAGTCTTCCTAAAAGAAGAATAGTGGGAAAAGAGGTTAGAAATGTCTATTCTGTCTCCCTTGAAGTCACACAATACTCCCATGCCACATGTGGAGAACAGATGTCCCAAGACACACACACACACACACACACACACACACACACACACACAAAACATCTCATTCTCCTGTGAGCATGGCACTAACCCTGTGAAATTTGTCATCTTTCTATCTGTGGGTCAAGAGCAATCTTGAAACCTACAAGTTACCACTTTGAGAAAAGGACATTGATATGTGTCTCTTAAACAAAAACAAGAAATTCAGTAACATTTTCCCCTAACACAGTATTCATGAAGTTGGAGACTCATAAGAAATAATCCTTAGATTTTATCCTGTTCAATTTTTCAGAATATGTAAACACATACACATGCTCAGAGGCACACAGAGAAATTAAAAAACCGATTTCTTTTATGAACTTTCCATCTCTTACATTTAGAAGGGAAAGAGTCTATGTGTTTCATCAGACTGAAGCTTTCAATGACTTCGAAATGAAGAAAAAGTAAAAGATGCTACAATGTAACAGATACTTATAAGGGAAGGGACCTCAAAGGCTATCTAGCCAAAGGGCAAGATGCTTTCATCAAGAACAAGTCGTTCTAGAACAAATCAATTTAATTTTTTTTATGACTGATAATCTAAAAGATTCTAGAGATGTGGAGTACAATTTCAGTAAATGGTTTAGCAAAATTTTTATGCTGTGCTTATGAACAGGTTGGAAAGATATGGATGAAATGAGCTTTCTAGTTGGTTGAATGACTATACCAAGAGTAACCCGATTAATATAGTTTGTTATTTACAGGGGGTAAGGAGGTGACTCTATGGGAATGCTCCAGGAATATATAGTTGGCCTTTGGCTGTACATGGTACTTCATATGCATTATGATAAAGACAGTATACAAAGATACTGTTACAAGCATGTGCTGATAAATGTTTCACAGCTAGCTCTCTAAAGAAAAAATATTTACTTTAATCTCCATTATTAATATTGTCTCCATCACTTTTTAAAGTCTAAATAAAACAATAAATTAGCCTATTTGTAGCATTTGCCAATTTCTGAGTGAATTACTCACATTGAAACTTTAATGAGCTCTCTCTCTCTGTCTCTCTCTCTCTGTCTCTTTCTGTCTCTCTTTCTCTCTCTCTGTCTCTGTGTGTGTGTGTCTCTCTCTCCTACTGTTATGACAAAGCTCTGGCAATATACTACTAAACCATCACCTACTTCATTTTGTACTCCACGCATGCAATCTAACATCACGTTAGCTATTTTGTCTTCCATATCACATCATCAACTACTCAAATACTCCATTAAAAGTTTGCAATTTCCCTCATCATTATCCCTGAACTATTATTTAGTTATGTTTGATCCATAAACAACTATCTCTGTATCCAGTAAAGGGCAACTGCTTTTATTTTAATCCAAGAATAGGACTTTGAATCATATTCTATTAAATTTTATCAAATTAGAATCATCCCAGAGTTTTTAGATATTTAGTTTTGTCCGATGTGTATTCTCCTCAACTTCAAGTCTTCAAGAGATGTATTAAGTGAATGGGAACATAGAACCTTAACACTGACTAAGAATGGGAAATAATAGATAAAAACCTTTTTAGAGCATTGCCATAGCAGTAATGCACCACTTTAAGCCCTATACTTTAATTTCTTCATCATTATTTAATATAAATCATTAATTTATATCAATGACTTCTTAGTATGTCTCTAAGCTGAACATAGCACAAAGCTTGTTAAATAGGTATGGATTCTTCCTCTGCAGAATCACAAAACCATAGAATTCTAGAGATGAAAGTGATCTCAGTAGACATTTTATAGAGCCTATAGAAAAAAATTTTCAACACATTATTATCATAATATATCCAACCAGGAGTTATCCAGAACTTTTATGAGGAAAAATATTTTATATCAGAAGGTGGCCCATAAATTATGGGTTCTGGCATTAGATCATCATTTTTGTCTTTAAATAAAGCCTAAATTTGCCCCTAAAATTTCCTTCTAGCTCTCTGAATTTTGGGTTCTGAGTGGAACAGACCAAAACTAATCCTGCTTTTCATATAATGAATCAAAACAGATTAAAATAAGTTCATTTATTTCAATTTCATTTATTGTATTCATTTTCCTTTATGATACTTTGATTTCATAATTGGGGGTGGAGAGGATAAAAGTAACTGTTTTTCTCCTTTCCTATTGTTCCAGAAGAAATATTCCTTCCTTATTGATCAATTCAAATTTCATTTCAATTTTGTCTATTTCTTCTTTGATTTTCAGATTTGCTTTTTTATGTTTAATTTTTATTATTTGTTTTTTTCTAGAGTTTTAGTTTAAACTTTCATGTACAGATTTGTTATTTCTTTTAAAGAATAAATTTTTTTCTTAAGAAATCTCAAAAAATTTGGTATGTTGTCAGATTGTTGTCATTATTTGGATGAAATAACATGCTGTCACAAGGTTTTGTCCTTTTACTCTATATTATTTAGGATTATATTATTATGTATTTTATCACTAATTGTGAATTATTCCACTAAGTGCTTTTTATGACTGTAATTTTTATTGCATCATGGTCAGTATTTCTAAAATATTTCCATTAATTTTTCCTATCGATGATTTGCTATTTGCTTTATATAAGGTACTGACATCATTTCTTTATCTGTGATGACCTCAAACAAAACATCGTTTTCCTTCTTATAAATTTTAATCATGTTTTTGAATGTCTGAATTTGTTTTGCATAACTACACGTTTCTTACAAGGGAGGGATTTTCTTTCTTTTACAAAAGGATCATTAGGGCAATGAGAAAGCTGTTGAAGTGATTTTTTTTTTAAAGTTAACAAAAGTTCAATGAATCATTAAAAATAAATAGAAGAGAACTGAAAGAAATTCCAAAGGAGACACAGACAAGTAGGATAGTGCTACCCCTACCATGTTCAATTGGAAGTACCCAATACAAACCAATTACAGAGAAAAAGCATACGTATCCATGATAGAAGTTCACAGTTTCAGATACAATCTCTCTTTTTTTTGTTGTTATCTTGTGTTGTATTGGTATTTGCATTTTTGTTAAGTTCAATGACCATAATGAAAAGAAGAAAGAAAAAGAAAGAGAAAAAAATATGCTTCCATTTGAATTCAGAGTCCATCAGGTCTCTATCTGGACATGAATAGAATTTCTCATCAAGAATCTTTTAGAATCGTCTTAGATCATTGTATTGACTGGAGTTGCTAAGTCTTTCCCATTTGAATATCACTGTAATATTGCTGTTATTCTCTAGATTATTCTATTAGTCATTTAGTGTATTTTACTTGAATATTTACAGATTTGATTTCTTCTTTTAAATGATTTGACCATTTGTCTTTTGGAGACAGACTTTTATTTTATATATTTTGCTCATATCCTTATGTTTTTTGAGAAACAAGTACTTTAAGAAATTTGCTTTTGGGGTGGAGCCAAGATGGCAGAACAGAAGCAGTACCTTCTCTAAGCTCCTCCATTTATCCAGTCATTAAACTTTAAAAAGTGAATCTTAATGGATTTTAGAATAACAAAATCCATTAGGAGACAGAGCATAGCTGATTCCCAGCCCAGGAATATGCCCACGTAGGTCTGGGCAGGGGGAGCACCAAGCACAGGGGGATAAGGAGGAGGGGGTCAGCACCAATGCAGACTACAGCAGAGTGACAAGGGGCCCCAGCCAGCAGACTCACCCTCCTCAAGGGCAATTTGCAGCCATCTCACCACAGGACAGAGGATTGGTCATAGCCAGATAAGAGAAAGCACAGAGCCCGCAGCAGGGACAGCAGCTTCTCCTGGGGCTGCTAGCCCACAGCATAGATGTTTTAAAATGACATATCTGAATTTCTAGGAGTCAAGATGGTGGAATAAAACCTAGATGCTTCAATACATCCTCCCTGACACAGAAAACTCAGTGATAAATGTCCCATCCAGAATAAAATCCTGAATTAGTGGAAACAGCCTCAGGCTTAGGAGTCACTAAGGAAGGGAGAAGTTAGGTAGTATGGAGTCTGAACTGAAGGGCAGGAAAGGTCCCAACAAGCTCTACTTCAGCTAACCATCAGGAGCTTTGGAAGCCCAGGAGGGTGGAGCCAGCAACACAAGCCCAGGTGGGCCTTAGCACCACCAGGGGAATCAGCAGACACCAGCACTGCCAGCCTCCAGCTGCTGAGCCTGCCTGAGCTGTAGCCCAGAGACACAGAGGTGGAAACCTGAAGTGGCCAGACCACCCCTCCCCCACAGGTTACTCTTTGAGCTTCAGGATAACGCAGGGGAAATACTGAGAGTTCTGGCCTTGGTCTCAGTCTAGACACTCAGAAGCTACAGCAAACAAAGCTAACAACCAAACCCCTAGCTCCTAGCATGAGAAGCACAATACCTCTGTACCCCAGAAACAGATATCCACTCTAAAAATTCAGGGCATAGGAAATCACAATGGGCAAGAAAGAATCTGTGAGATCTAGAACCACACAATCCTTCTATAGTGAGCAAGAACAACCAAATTCAGGGGACAACATGGATTCTATAATCACACTGGAGAACACAGAGGGAAATATGAATTGATCTCAAGCCCAAAAAGCATTCTTGGAGGAGCTCAAGAAAGATTTTAAAAACCAAATAAGAGGGGTAGGAGATAAATTTAAATCTAGGGTGACCAAATTGGGAAAAAATCTTACTGAAGAAAATAAATTCTTAAAAAGTAAAATTGGGACAGGAGGTTCAAAATCTAACTGGAGAAAATACTTACCTAAAAATGAAAACTGAACATATTGAAAAGGAGCGTCAAAAACTAATTGAGGAAAATAATTCACTAAAAATGAGAATCAGTCAAATTGAAGCTAAGGACTCTATGATGCATCAAGAGTCAGTCAAACAAAACAAAGATTGAAAAATTAGAAGAAAGTGTAAAATATCTCACTGAAAAAACAACTGACATGGAGAACAGATCAAGATAACCTAAGAATTATTGGTCTAACAGAAAGCCATGATGAAAAAAGCAGCCTGAACAACATCCTCCAAGAGATTGTCAAAGAAAATTGTCCTGAGGTCCTAGAATCAGAGGGTAAAATAGTTATCAAAAGAATTCACCAGACTCCTCCTGAAAGAGATCACAAATTAAAAACTCCAAGAAATATAACAGCCAAATTCCAGAATTACAAGCTCAAGGAGAAAATAGTGCAAGCAGCCAAAAAGAAGCAATTCAAATATCATGGAACTACAGTCAGGATCACACAGGACCTAGCAGCTTCTACATTAAAAGATCAAAGGGATTGGAATTTGATATTTTGTAAGGCAAGAGCTAGGACTGCAATCAAGGATCAACTCCCTGGCAAAACTGAGCATAATATTTCAGGCAAGGAGATAGTCATTTAATGAAATAAGGTACTTCCAGACTATCCTGATGAAAAAAGACAGAGTTCAATAGAAAATTTAATCTCCAATTACAAGACTCAAGAAAGATATAAAAAGGTAAACAAGGAAAACACACTCACACAAACACATGCACGCACACACATGCACATAACTTGGGACTCAATAAGGGCAAACTGTTTACATCCCTCTATGAGAAGCTGATACCTGTCAATAATGAAATTTATATGATTTTCATGATCTTTAAAAGGGATATACATAGATAGAGGGTATAAATGAACTAATCTGATAATACAAAAAACATTAAGGGGTTCAAAGGGACTGTAATAGGAGAAAAGGAAAGGATGAGGCAGAAAAAGGTAAATTATGCAACACAAAATGGCACAAAAACATTCTATAGTAGAGGGGAAGAGTGAGGGAGATGAACATCACATGATCTTTATGCTCATTGCTTCTGGTTCAAAGAGAGATCAACATAATAAATTAAGTTTAAGATTCTAATGTGAAAAAATACAAAAACTCATTATAATAGAGGAAAAAGAGGGAGGGAGAGGAGCACTGTATGAAATCTACTCTCATTGGTTTGGCACCAAAGAGGGAATAACATACTCCAATAAGTATAAAAATCCATTGTGCCCTAAAGGCAGTAGGAGGGGTAAGGGAGGGATAAGAAGGAGGAGTGGTTAGAAGGGAGAAATATAGTAGTAAGGAGAAAGGGTAGGTAAAGGGGAGCACAGGGAGGGAACACTGAGTGAGGTGGTGGTCAAAAGGAAAACTCTGAAGGAGGGAAAGGGAAAAGGAAGAAACAAAAACATAAACAGGGGAGGGAATAGGATAGAGGGAAAGACATAGATAGTAATCATAACTGTGAATGTGAATGGGATGTACTCTCTCATAAAATGAAGGAAGATAGCAGAATGGATTAAAAACCATAATCCTACAATATGCTGTCTACAAGAAACACAT
>JAQQSV010018405.1:0-11406 GCA_028646515.1 Pseudochirops corinnae | reverse complement strand
GTGATGACCAACCTTAATAAACTGGACTCTTCTCAGCAACGCACAGCTATAAGACAACTCTACAAGTCTCAGGATGGAAGGAGATATCTACATTCAGAGAAAGATCTAGAAAGACTAGAGTTTAAATGGAAACTGAAGCAATACATGCTATCATTCTTTTTCATGTTTGGTTTTGTTTCTTTTTTCCCAATATTCACTCATTGGTTACAACCCTTCTAAACAACCAGACTATTGTACAATGTGAAAGTATTTGCAGATCCTGTACATGATTGCATGCCACCACGGGGGCGAGGGGAGAGGGAGAGGAGAAAATCTGAAACTCAAGGGACTGTGGAACTGAATCTTGTAAACTAAAAGTAAATAAACAAGTCAATGAGAAAAAAAAAAAAGAACTGACCTTTCAAATGGGACCCCTTGGGACAGGGACAGCTCTACATCCAATTTCAGTAGCAAGTAGCCATGAAAAAAGAGATCTTTGCCCCTTATCCCAAGATTTTGGAACCCCATTTGTTCAGGGGGGGAATGATGGGGAGCTCGTGCTCAAGCCCCACCCTAAAATATTGCTTTCTGTGTTTATTGTGTGCTATCCTTGTTATATTGTTGTAAAATTCTGTTGACACCAATTACTCCTAAAACTCCTATTAACTTATGTAATGAAATGTATTGTTAACGTATTTTTGCCAAGTAAGGGGCATGAAAAATCTTGGGGCTGAATGTAATGGTTATGGGATTTGAAGATCTTCCATGTCCCTTGAACTTGCTGAAGTAACAAGAAGGAGTGGGGCAAGAGGAAGCCAGAGCCAAGCTAGAGTCAGTGCGGTGGTAACTGGAAGCAGTGGCTACGGTTGCAGCACAAACTCCTATTTTTTGAGCCAGCCAGAATCTCTGCTAAGGACTCCTGCTGAGGACTGCCAGGGATGGGAACTGCAGGAGTGGGGGTGTGGGGCCAGAACTGCTGCAAGCAAGCTGCGTGGATGCTGAGCAGTTGCCATGAGTGAGGAGAGAAGGATCTTTGCCTGAGGTAGCCTGTCCTGTTTTGAAGGCTTGAGAATGTGGGTGTTTACTACATTAACTACATGTGCCAACTTCATAACTACTGTGATGGCTTTGACTTCCTAGTTTTGGGACTCAGGGTTTTGTATTTGAATAAATGTTCTTGCTATATTTCTCATGTAGAGAGCCTGTTATATTTTGTGATTAATAACCATATCAGCATATTTATAGTTACTGTAGGCATTGTGAATACTGCATTGTTGATATGCTTATAAGTCATAAAGTCCAGCCCCCTGATTTTGGAGAAGAGGAAACTGGAGCTCACAAGGTTAAGTGACTTGCCCAAGATCATATAGCTAGTGAGAATCTAAGGCAAAGTTTGAACTCAAATCTGTCTGATTCTGAGTCCATTGTTCTATGTACCAGACCACACTGGTCATATCAACAGCATGTTCTCTCTTTTGAACAGTATTTCCTGAGGAGCTTTCTACCATTTACAACATCCTCTGCATAGGCCACAGCACTTCATCAGCTAGGATAGCAATATTTCCATAGTGAAACTTAGGGAAGAGGAAGACTGAGAGATGTAACAGAAGTGACGGAGTTAGGGGTAGGGCTTAAGGGGAAAAAGAAGAATTGAAAAAGTCTATTAGAATTGCTCCCAAAAGCAAAGGAATAGGAATACTGATTCTTTTCGTCTTCCTCCTTTCCACCAGGATGTATATTATCATACAGAGAAGCAGTGTGGTGTGCTGGAAAAGACACTAGACTAAGAGCCAAAAAGATCTGAGTTCTAATCCTGACACTAACCCATATGCCCACAAACAATTGATCTAACCTCCCTAAGGCTCAGTTTTCTCATCTGTAAAAAGAGAATAATAAGATTTAGACTACTACCTTTAGCACCAACACAGTATTCACAGTGCTGACAGCAATTGTAATTATGCCAGCATAGTTCTCAATGATTAAACTATAACAGACTCTCCATATAGAAGACAGAAGCAAAATATTTATGCAGATACCAGAGAGCCAAATCCCAACACCAGGAAACTGAATCCATCATAGCAACATAGAAGTTAATACACCATAGCATAGCAGAGAGCTACACCATCCTTAAGCATTCCCACAAACACTCACAAGCCTATCTGTCACAACAGAGGGAAAACAAACATTCACAAGCCTAGCTATCCCCTTGGCTGCATCCTCTCCTCCAACCAGCTCTAACTACTCTGACTCCCAGCTTCCTGTGGGCTCTGCTCCACTCTTCAGCAAACTCCTCCCACCACAGGTTGCATGTGATTACATTTGACCTATTAGGGGGCAGGGAATATCTTCAAATTCCCACTACCATTACATTCAGCCCCAAGATTTTTCATGTCCCTTATAGCAAAAATATATTAACAATACATTTCATTTTCGCATTACCATTATACTACCTCATATATTAACTGTGAGTAGAGCTCTTTTATGAAAATGAAGCGCATTATGTAAATATGAGTTACAATTGCTACAGAAAGTGACTATCTAATATTGAGAGAAGACCTGAATTCAAATCCCTCTTATGATCCATGCTGGCTCTGAATAAATCACTCACCTCTCAATGCTCTCAATAACCCCCTAAAACTATAAAGTGCCAACCTATATTGGCAGAAGGAGTTTCTTCATTTGGAAGTTCTCTATACCAATGAAATCAGAGGCACAGTTTTATGTTATCTCTATTATTATCTTGGTATTACCCTTTATGTAGAGGGTAGGCATTAGAGTTGGGTGTATTCAGGCTAGCTACTTCCTAACAATTAGCACTGAATGTAAAAGGAAGGAATGGGGCACTACACCATCCCCTCCATCCCAACCCACAGTCTCCTCTTTCTGAAAAGTTTTATTAAGCAGTCACACTGTGTTTTAGGAGGTGACATGGAAGATGACAAGAAGAGGTAAGATCTGCTAGAGAAAAAAAATGGAAGCATAACTAAGTGGGAACCTGGGAAACCAATAGTTGCTACAAGCAAAGCCCCTAAACGAAGCTACAGGGATGAAGTGTGGGATTTAAGGGGAATTCTCACAGTGCTCTGGCATCATCTCTTGAGTCTAATGGAAAGTCATGATGCTTTTGAGTATATTCACCTCACAGCATCATATATATGTCAGCATCATTTATATATACATCTGTGTGTGTGTGTGAGTGTGAGTGTGTGTAAGAACATCATTGATTGTTGATTATCTGTTGGAAGGAAGTGATGGCCTCTCCTCTCAGCAACCCTCCAAATGGCACTTTCTTTATAACAAGACTGCCCTAGGAGCCAAAAAGAGTCCAGTGCACACTGTCTGAGGCACAGGCCCAGAGTTTTCATTCATAAAATGCTCTACAGGAGTGACTAGGTGGCTCTGTGAATAGAGCACTGGCCCTGGAGTCAGGAGGACCTGAATTCAAATCCTGCTCAGATACTTAACACAAAAACTAACTGTGTGACCTTGGGCAAGTCACTTAACTCTAATTGCCCTCTAAAAAAAAAGTATAAAACTCATTGCACTTAAGTGATCCCCCCCTGTCTCCTTTATCTCTTCCATTATCGAGATAGTTAGGTATTTTAGTAGATGGAGTATGGGACTTCAAGTCAAGACCTGAGTTTGAATCCTACCTCAGACATGAGCTGTGAGGTACTGGGCAAATCACCCCAGTTTCTTCATCTGGAAAATGAGGATAAGAGTAATAGCACCTATCTCACAGGATTATTGTAAGGCTCAAGTAAGTTAACGTATGTAAAGCACTTTGGAAACCTGAATATGCTGTGTCAATGCCAGCTATTATTATTATTTCTTTGTCTTCTGCCCAGATGACAAATCTAGCCCAGAGGTGATGGTAGCATGAAAGAATTTGGGGTAAAAATTAGTAATCATTGGATTTAGCTCTTCAGATGTTCCTTTCAACCCTGCCCCAAGTATAGTCTAAAAAAAAGAAGACAATATGCCTCTCTTATTCTGTCCACCATTCTCCATGATTCTATCTTTTGTAGCTGAGTACACTCAGTATCAGGAATACTAAGAGTCAGCATGTCTTCATGGGACCCATAAAACACACCCTACTGGCTTTTAGGTCATGATAATATTGGCTGTAAATGAAATGATTTGCAAACATGACTCGTGCTCTGCACATCCTCATTTGCCATGTAAATGTGAACCAATGAGAAATCAAGGGCATGAGCAAAGGGCCAGCCAGTTTTCCAAGCATGTTAAGTTCCTAGATCATTCCCAGAGAGTATTTAGTGGCCTCAGTAAAAGTATTAGCACTAAATGAAACTAAAGTGGAAGATAAAAATAGTTGAGGAGTCGTTAAAATCACACAAGCTTTGCTAGTGCTATGAAGAATGGGGGCATTTCAGAGCCTTGAGGACAGTGACTAAGCAGCTCACTGGAGGTCTTGCTTCTCCCTGTGGTCCAGGGAATTCAGAGAAAGCAGGTGGAGTTCTCCATCAATGAGGTGATTATGTATGACAAGCTATGCTGGCAAAGTCTGGGAGCTCTTTCCTAACATTGCTCTCACTGGTTCATCTCACAATCACACTAGCATATTAAGCTGGCGCCACCTCTTGCCAGATGGAAAACAAAAGCCCCAGAAGCTGGCAGAAACAATCAAAGAATCCGACTTGTATGTTATATTTTTTTTAGGTCTGTGTTGGTATCCCTGGAGTCTCCAGCTACTGAATACAAAATACCAAAACTCAATCCTGAGACCCACAAGGAAACTCACTAGACAAAAAATATAATTGTACTTACTGTGGTTCAAGACTTCTTTAATGCTTGTACCTGAGGGGATGGGAAGTATTTTTAATAGAGAAAGCTTTTTCATCTGTGCAAAGATAAGGTCTAGGGTGCTGACAAGATCATGATACCTAATATGTCCCAGAGGTATGAAGAGTTTTCAAAGAGAAAAGATTTTAACATCACTTCAGGATATAAATTCCTACACTTTTGTCAATAGGGCATAGGATTGCTTACTGCATCTGTAGATGATTCAGAGAAGAATCTGAACTAGGCTCTCCTTTGTTATTACCTTTGGAGTATATGACTTTTTTCACTGAAGGAGCTGTTGATGACCCAATTCCTTTTTCCACACCCTAAACTTTGATACAGATTGTTGCACTACTCTATTGGCATAATTATTTTATCTGGAAAAAGCCACAACCCACACAGAGATCCAAGAAAAATATTAATTGCTCCATCAATAGTATACAGAGCACATTGGACTTGAGGTCAAAGGTCCTGAGTTTGGATCTAAATTCTTCCACTACCTGTGCAACCTTGGTTGGCAAGTCTGGGTTTCCCTTTTCTTATCTATTAAATGAAGAAGACAAGAGCAGCACTTTGAAAATAGAAAACAGAGAACAGTGGCAAGCTACGGTGACTGCTCTTGAAATTGATTATATGTGCTTGTGGGAACAAAGAGAGCCTGGAAGAAAGAAATACTCTGGGATGATGGGTGAAATAGAGAAACCCATGAAAGGAAAAGAGGGCCCTGTAATGGTAATTAATTTGAATTTGAAGACCTCTTTTTGTATTGGCAAGTAAGCAGGTACTTAGCACCTTGTTTCAAGTTAAGCAAAGGCAGCAGGTACTTAGCAGTTAGTAATTGATCAAGCTTCTGCTGGGGAAACAGAAGGTATGAACTCTTGTCTCCTGCTACTAACATAAAGGGAAGGGGTTGGCTGAAACAGGAAACTAATGCTGTGTGTATATAAGAAAAGCCCCAGAGAGGCACAGTCAGAATTTCTTGACACCAGAATCTGGTGGCAGAATCTGTTCTGCTGGAGAGAGAGAGTTTCTCTCAGCAGCACCTGGAGGTTGGGCTACTACTGCTGGACTGAGAACTGAGTCAGAATTTTCTTTGAACAAGAATAATGGAGACTGAAGTTGCTGCTGCCAGGAAGGCTAAAGAGGAAAGCCCCTCCCCCCTCCCCAGGCTGGAGAAAACAATTTTGATTTTGAAAACCTGGGAGGAATGATTTTGATTCCAGGAGCCAGCTGAGATTTCTTCTGGGTCCTAGGGCCAGCTGAACTGCCAGAGGACTGAGGAAGTATGGCTGTGGTGCCAGTATTCTGTCTGTCTATTTTTATGTTGTTTTTCCAGATTGGTCTGCTGGTGAAGGACAGTGCTGTTGTTGCAGAGGTCCTGGAACATTGCTGTTGGCTCAGAAGCCCTGAAGAAGGATTTTCTTGTTGTATGTTTACAGAAATCCTGGAAGAGGGTCTTGCTGATGTTTTCAGGAGTCCTGAGACTGTTCTGCAGGCAGAGAGTGAACTGATGAAGACACTGGCAACTTATGTAGTGGCTTTGTTAAGCTTTGTCTCCCCAGGAACAGAGATTGCTGAGAACTTGCCTCAGGTCAAGATGAAGCAAAGACCTCTCCTTGGGTATTGAATGCTGTGATAATAATATGGTTTACTAATGACCTAGGGATGGAAGGTGTGTGTGTTTTCTAATGATTGTACTTAGTGATTAATGATACTTAGTAATTGATTGCTGAATAAGTGCTGATTGAGTTAACTTAGCTGCCCCATGAGTGGAAGACTTTGACTACTGAACTTTGAGATGACTGAAGAATGAGTAAGGAGGCAAACCTCCTTAGGGATACCAGATGATTGTTCTTTGTTCTAAATATTGTGACCACTTTGATGAAAACTATGTGGTCACTTTAATGATAAGCTGTTGTGAATACTATATTGTGATTTTTTGTGATAAGTTGTCATATTGTGAATGCTGTACCTTCATTTTCTGTGAATGTTTTACTTTGATTTGTTATAGAATAAATAGAGTGTTTGCTATGCTGTGTAATCAGAGCCTTAAAAGCTGTTCATATCTTGCCTCTAATATATACTAATTATGTGACCACAGGCAAGGCACTTAACCTCTCAGATTTAACCTATAAATCTGCATGGTAGAAGGAATTTCCACACCAGGAGTTCTCCACACCAAGCTATTGCAGATATGTACCAACCTCCTCCCTCCTCCTCCCCAAAAAAAGATACCCTACATGGGGAATATGGCTTCCCACACAATAATGGTAAAGGATACTGTAATAACTCCCCCACATTAAAAGAAATGTAGAATTCTTAAGTTCTTAAAATAAACAGACCTAGTAAAACTCTCCATATTGTTCTGCAAAATGATACAAGCCCAATCTAGTATGGAATGTAATTACTATGTGCTACCTCTAAGTTTTTTGAAAGAGCTAATCAATTCAATTTTGTTTAAGAATCCTGTAATGCCAAAGCTAAAGGAGAACTGAGCAATCACCTAGTATAAGCTCTTCCTCTTGTAAATGAGGAAGTTGAGGCTCAGAGTGGTCACAGAGCTAGTGACAGAACTGGTCCTAGTATCTGGATTCCAACCCCCTCTACGTGATGCAATGCATGACCTTTATCAATGTGACTTTGAAAAAGTATTGTGGAGTAATGGGAAAAGTCTTGGCCAGAAGACTCTATTTTATGTTCTGGGCAGAGATAAGTCACTGAAACCTCAGTGTCTTCACCTAAAAAATAGAAGCAACACTTCTCCTGCCTATGCTACCAGGTTATTAGGTTATAGTTTGTATGTGGTTTGTCCTTCGTTCTCAAAGAGACCGTGATGTCAGGGAGATAATGACATGACTTGCAATTGAATTTGCTTTGAGTGAGGGAAGGCTATGCAAGGTCACCAGCCTCACTTTTTCCTCCTGAGCCATCTGGGTCCAGCGGCCAGATATTGAGCAGGATAACTGGAGATGGCCCAGGATGCAGTGGGAGATATTGACCTTTTTAAGCTAAGGTCTCTTCAAGTTCTCACTTTGAGTGAGGCAGAGCCCATCTGATGAATAGGTCTCTTTAAGAAGTGAGTCAAGGGATGACCCCTTTAATTTAAAAAAAAAAAAATCAAACTGGGAGGGGATATACTTAAGGTTGCTTGCCAAAAGAGAAAGTTACCATTTACATTCACTCTGAGCCAGGAGGTCTTAAAAAGGCCAAGGTCTTCCACTGCAAATTCAATTGCAAGTCATGTCCTCATCTCCCTGATGTCATGGTCCTCTTTGAAAACAAAGGACAAACCACAACTCAATGAGAAGCATCCCCGAGAGCCCTTAGCAGACTGCAAAGTGCTACATCCAAAAATGTCACAAGCATTATCACTTCACATTTTCCTTTGCCCTTATCACATTTCTCAATCTCAAAGTGATAAAGTATCCAATACCAGTATATGGCACCATATTTTTTTCATTAAAATTCAGATGTCATTACAGGCTGATTCCTAAGTACCTTGGAGCCGTCTTATTTAATACAACTGGTTTGGTAGCATTGAAAGGACAAGCAACTAAGAATCAGAACACAAGAATTCTAGTTCCAGATCCCTCATTAACTAGCTGTATGATCTTGGGCATATCACTTTAATGCCTTAAGATTGTTTCTTCATCTACCAGATGGAGAGAATAATGCCTTCCCACTTCACAGGGAAAACTAGGCGGTACAGTACTTAGCATACTAGACCTGTACTCAAGAAAAATTGAGTTCAAACCCAGCCTCAGATACTACCTATGTGACCTTGGGCAAGTTACTTAATCTCTGTTTGCCTCAGTTTCCTCAACTGTAAAATAAAGATAATAATATTACTTACCTCCTAGGGTTATTGTGAAGAAAATATTTGTAAAGTGCCTGGCACATCATAGGTACTTAATAAATGCTTGTTACCTTCCTTCCTTCCTTCCTGTTGTAAGGATGAGGTAAGAAAATATATGAGGATGATACATTTGTTTTGAAATGCCTGAGGGATAGTGAGTATAGCAGACATTGAGCTAACATTATAGTCAGGAATTCTGATTAGCGATGTGACCATGTATCCTGTTAGGGTCCCAGACAGACACTAAGAAGTTCATCAATTTCAGATAACTCAGATATCTGCCTCAGTAGAAGGAATTTACACACCAAGAAGGGTATGGAACATGGTTGTAGGGAGGGGAGGCAGAGTTATTAGCTAACAGTTATATTGGTTCTTGATCTGCAGTTGAGTATTCGTGAATTTAACTCAATTCTATCAATTGTGTTGGGTTATAGCAGAATTAGCAGTAGGAAACAACATTTTAGCCACAACAATCAGTGATTGTATTGTCTCCTTTCTCAATACATAATAAGACTGCAATAAATACCTTGTGTGTCACAGCAGCATAGAGCAAATAGCCAGCCTGGGTATGGACAAGCCCTTTTGGCTTGCCTGTGCTCCCTGAAGTATACAGCATAAATAGGATGTCTTCACTGTCCATGATTTCAGGAGCACACACAGGATTCTCCTTGGCCATTTCCTGACAAGACAGAAAAGGAATTACAAAGGGAGGTTTCCAGCTTCTCCCCTACATTTGGCATCTGCCATCTTGGCTTCTTTGAAACTGGCATTTCCATCAACTGGGGAATGGCTAAACAAGTTGTGGTATATGAATGTAATGGAATACTATTGTGTTATAAAAAATGAGGAGCAGACAGACTTCATAGTAACCTGGAGAGATTTATACAAACTGATGCTGAGTGAGGAGAGCACAACCAGAAGAACATTGTACACAACTGCAGACACATCGTGCGTGACGACTAACTTTGATAGACCGGGCTCCTCTCAGCAATGCAAGGTTAGAAGAAAACTCCAAGGGACTTATGATGAAAAGGGCTATCCACATCCAGAGAAAGAACTACAGAATCTGAATGCTGATTGAAGCAAACTACTTGCTCTCTCTCTTTTGTATTTTGTTTTGTTTCGTTCCTTCTTTCTTGTTTTTCTTTCCATTGTTATAATCCTTCTTTACAAATTGACTAATGTTTAACGTGAAGGTATTTGTAGAACCTATATTTGATTGCATGCTGACATGGGTGGTGGTGGAGAAAGAGGGGGAGAAAACTTGGAACTCAAGGGATTGTAGAACTGAATGTTGTAAAGTAAAAGTAAATAAATTAATTTAATTTAAAGAAAAAGAAAAAAAGAAACTGGCATCTCATTAGTGATCAAAGTTCTCAGCAGAACTCAAAGAGTGGGAAAAGCCTTAGAGTCAGGAGAGATCTGGGTCAGATTTCTTCCTCTAAACCATAGTAACATGTGACCACGAGCAAGTTATTTAATTTACCTGAGATTCAGTTTTCTTATCTATAACATGGAGATAATAACTCAGTTGTTGTCAACAAATGTGGCAGCATCTTGTAAACCTTAAAGTGCTGTACAAACACCGATTACTTTTGAGGGGCAACGTGCCATTGTGGGAAAAGTTTTGGAGTTGGTCTTGGGAAAAGTGGGTTCGAATCCTACTTGGACCCCCTAGTTGTGTGACCTTAGGCAAGTCATGGCATCTCTCAGTACCTGTTTCTTCATCTATAAAATAAGGATAATACTTTCACTATCTACCTCAAAGGATTGTTCTGAGAAAAGAGAGGGCATTATGAACTTTAAAGTACTATATAAATACAAGTTACAGTCACCAAAAAAAATCAGAAGAAATCAATCTACTATCCCACGTGGTGCCTTAATGCCTATCATTTCCACTGTTTAAAAGAGTCTCTGCCTGCACCAATCCATGTCTTCCCTTGCCCCTTTATAAATGAGCTTAGAACTCAAGTCTACCAATAAGCATCTCAATCACTTCTTTACCTCATGCCCACTAAGCACTTATGCACTTAGCAAAATGTTATCCACATGTTTGTATTATGGCATTTAAAAAGGTCCAAAGGACATAATTTATGGCTAATTTAATCATTTTATTACTAATGCCAACATATTAGACAAAAGACCCCTAATGTCAATGGGCTTACAATGTATATGCCCATGGAAGAGTAGGTTTCCTGAGGTTGGCAATCAACTCTGATTTGTTAATAATTATTGAGAAAATGAATATTACAATGAGGAGCTAGGCTATATTATAACGAGGGCCTTGGGGTATGTGACTTGGATCTCCCAAATCTTGGTCAAAGAGACTTAACAGTTTCCATATCACCTGTCTGACGAAAGGGAAGATCCACATTTTCCCAAACCTATCTGAGAAACACAACAAGCAGGAATGCAGCCATTAGCCCAAACCTAAAATTTCTTTTACTGACTGATTAGATCTTAGCCATCCTGGCTGGGCATGTCTTTTTTTTTTTTTTAATTTTTTTTTAATTTACTCATTTACTTTTAATTTACAAGATTCAGTTCCACAATCACTTGAGTTTCAGATTTTCTCCCCTCCCTTCCCCCCCCCCCCATGGTGGCGTGCAATCATGTATAGGATCTGCAAATTCAGTTTTTCTGGATCTAATCTTTATGAGTCTAATGAGATATCTATTACCTATGTCACTCTTTTCCATGTCACTTTTATGGAACTTCCTATATGGGGAATATTCTCTATCTCAAACCTTCCAAGCTAGAAAACTTTC
>JAQQSV010018404.1:0-11406 GCA_028646515.1 Pseudochirops corinnae | reverse complement strand
TCCCACAATGGAATGAAGCTTTCTCACAAGATAGAAACTGGACTAGATCCAGAATTGAATCACAACATGGAGTCTGTGGTTCATTCTATTCCCACTACCACTTGCTGCTCCAATATTCTCACTTCCCTCAATTTCTTCACATAGTAGGTCATGAAAGGTTCAGTGGTCCACACGTTAAAATTTTCTGAGCTTTTTAGCAACTTTAAGTCACCCACATTGCATTTTCCCATTGTTCCAGGTTGATAGGCTGTTAAATGTAAGTTAGAAATTGTCATAATGTTCCTAAATTAATGTTAGCAAAAGGACATCAACATTTCATTTCCTAATTTAGGTGTGACTAACTGTGCTATTGTAATTCTATATTATGCTAAGGTTTTGCATTTAGTAGGAGAAAGCTACCTTTTCATAAAATTTTCAATTTATGTACAGGAGAATGAACAGACTATGGAGCTGAGAAGCAATATAATAAACAAGGAGTAAAGTGAAATGTGATTAAGATAAATTTGATATAATAAGTGGCATATTTAATAAAGCAATATTGCTTTTCCTATATAAGAGACCTAATATAGGTCTGTCAAATAAAATGTTGGTTTTATTATTTGAGAATTATACAATATCTCATCTTTAGTAGACAAGATAGGAAGGTAGTTAATTACTTTGTTGAAAAAAGAAATCCTATCACATATTTTTATGAAAAGTTATACAAAGTACCTTAATATACACTCAACTTAAATTTTCTGAAATGATATAGAACTTGTAAAATGATGTGACACAGAATTAATGGGCAAAAGGTATACTTAAACCACATGGAGAATGCTGCAATTAGCTGCATGGTTTTAATCTGTTGAACAACTATGAAATGGACTTGTTTATATCTCATCAGCTCCAATAATGCAAGTCAGAACAGCCGTGCCACTGTCATGAATCTACCACGAAATGACTTCAGAATACGGCAGGATCACAGCTATCCGGTACTTTTCAGTTACAAAACACATTTTATCCTTTTTCTTTTGTCATTTTTAACATTTGTATTGATGTCTTTTGTTTCTTACATCATTATAGTTACCCGATATATTCTTCCCCTTCCCCTCTCAGAGATTGATCCTATATAACAAAAAGTACTTTTTAAAGAGAAAAAAAAAACCAGGACAACCGATTAATTCACTGAAAAAGTCCAAAAATATATGCAATGTATTACACCTATGAACCTTCCACCTCCATGAAGGGATGGGTTGGAGATGTCCTCTCAGATCTCTTCATTTTGTGTGTGGTTCTTTCCATTTATACTATTGGAAGTTACTGTGTATATTGTTTTCTTGGCTTTGCTTACTTTTTTTACTATAAATTTCTTTTTTCCCCCTTTTTTCTTCCTTCCCCTCCCCTGCACCCTAGAGATGGTTACCATTAGACACAAATGGATGTATGTGTGTGTATACATACATACATTATATACACATACATAAAATTATTCTGTACATACTTCTATCTATCAGTTCTTTCTCTGGATACAGATAGCATCTTTCTTCATACATCCTTTATAGTTAATTTGGATATATATAATAGATTTTTAAAAAACATTTCCTCAAAGTTGTTCTTAAAACAATATTGCTGTTACTGTATACAATGTTCTCTTCATTCTGCTCATTTTGCTCATTATTTTGTACAAGTCTTTTCATGTTTTGCTAAAATCATTAAGCTCATCATTTCTTATAGCATAGCAGTATTCCATCACAATCATATACCACAACTTGTTCAGTCATTCCCCAGTTGATGGGCATCCCTGTAATTTCTAGTGTTTTGCCACCACAAAGAAAGCTGCTATAAACATTCATCCTCTGTCATAGTTAATTTTCTCTATGAAATGATAAGGGTAGGGTGTTTTGTTTTGTTCTGGTTCTATCGATGGAGGCAATTTCCTTCACTGATGCAAATCAACGACTCATCTATAAATCTAAGTCATAATTATGTGGGCACTAGGAGAAGTGATTTGCTCATGGATCCACAGCTAGTCTGAGTTAAATCAGGACTTGAATCCAGATCTTCCTGATTCTAAGGGCAATCCTTTATCCATTACATCCCGCTGATTCTTATGAAGTATGCAGGCAAGTGTTTAATTCTTCCTTGATTTTCTCAGCAAGCCATTAGCAGTAAAAGGATTACAATTCAGATCTCATACTGAATTTACTACAATTTCATCCCCTGGCCATATTGCTTTCCTTCCTGTTAAAATCAATCTGGTGTTCCTTCCTTTTTTTCCTAGCAGCCCTTTAAGTAACTGACTCACAGCAAGATTGAGTCATTCATAATGGATGTCAGAAATGTTAGCCTATTACACTGGGAAAGCCCAAGGATTCAGAGTTAGAAGATTGTGGTTTTCATTTTTACTCTATCACTTCCTAGCTTTGTGTCTTTGGGCAGTCACTTATGGAGTGGTTCTCCAAGCCTGTTTTCTCATCTGAAAAGTAGAAATCATAATACTTGCCTGCCTAGCAGAAAAGTTCTTTATAAATTATCATCTCTTTCGATGTTGTCAAGCCTGTATAAAAATCAGATCAACAAGGTGATCATTAAATAAAGTAAGGTACTTATTCAAGGTCAAGGAATCACAATCTGTAACAATACACCGTCTTAGACAGGAAGTTCAGTGAGAGGAATTACAAACAGTGGATATATATATTCAGAAAGGGTGGGGAGTTGATAGATAGATGCAATAGCAGTTCACAAGGTTTTATTGCAAGTGATAGCACATTCCTGGAAAAATCACAGGATTGATGTTAGCACTTCTAGCCAACAGAGGCAGGCCTCTGACTGTGCCCCAAACCAAGGTCACCTGGAGGGTCATCAGAATAGCCAAACTGCAGGAAAGGAGAGGTTACAAAAGTCTCCTAGGAGCTATCTCTATCAGGGAACAGGGGCCACAGAAGAGATTCCCAGTTTACTTTGGGTCTAGGGAGTGATTGGAAATTATTAGTCTGAACAGGGTAGAGGCCCCAGAGTTTCCCAGGAATTGACAATATCAATCCCTAGGCTATGTAGTAGAGTGAAAAGAGTTTTAAATTTAGAGTCAAGAGGAAGAAAACAAGCATTTATTAGGTGCCTACTACATGCCAGGCAATGTGCTAAGCATTTTACAAATATAATCTCATTTAATCCCCACAACAACATGGAAGATAGGTGTTATTTTGATCCCAATTTTATAGCTGAGCAAACTGAGGCAAGCAGAAGTTAAGAGACTTGCCCAAGGTCACATAGCCAGTAAGTGTCAGGCTATATTTGAACTCAAGGTCTTCCTGACTCCAGGCTCCATGTCTATCTACTGTGCCATCTAGCTGCCTCTAAGGTCAGAGAACATCGGTTTTAATTTTGGCTTCTGCCATTTACTATCTGTGTGACCTTGGTCATTTCACTTAACTTCCTTTTTTCTCAGGTGCTCAACTACAAAATGAGGAGTTTCAACTAGGTGGCCTCTAAATCTATAATCCTATCAATTTAGTATAAGAAACCTGTAGTGAAAGAGAAGCTCAAGCACTGAAGTTGGATTTTTGGTCAGTTCACTTAAGTTCCTGACATTTGTTCTCTATGACCAAACTTCTGAAAGAATTTTGAATATTTGGAGTCAGGAAGACCTCAGTTGGCATCCTGCCTAAGGCATTTACTAGCTATATAATCCTGGAGAAGTTACTTAGCCACTTTGTGACTCAGTTTCCTTTTCTGTAAAACAGCACCTGTCTCACAAGGTTGTTGTATTAAATAAGATAATACACATAAAACATTTTGAATATTAAATAATAAAGCATTTGAAATGCTAGCAATATTTTCTATGTTTGTGTTCTAATATTATGGCATCACAATATGGAAAGCACGGAAATTATGCTGATGTATGAGATTCATTCTAGATTTAGTTGTCAATTATTTGAGAGGGCGGAAGGGCAACAAGGTTGGTTGATTTAAGCCTGACTCTTAGCAATTATGCTGAACTGTGGGATTGAGAATTTTCCTAGGTTAATTGGCCTTTATTTAAACAAAACCCCAAGAGCTTTTCTTGTTAAAAAAAAAATGGCCTCAATCCTACTGACCTTATGTGGGCTATAACTCCTATTCCTACTTCAGAACCAAGGCTTCCTAATGTGCACTTTTTGTGACTGAAGCAGTGCTCTCAGAGACTCAGGCTGTGGCTGCTAACACCTGATGTGCAGAAGAATGAAGCAACAGTACAAATCCTGGAGTAACTTATTCTAGAGATTACCAGGTCACATTGAGTAGATGCACATTTTCCTTCCATGAGCTAAGCCTCATTTACTTTGGCACTCAACAAGCAGTAAATAATTTAATAAAAATTTAGGCACTTCAGTTGTCCAAATGCACTCCCATAAACTAAACCACTGACAGACTATCAAAAGAACTTCAAAAAAAATTCCAAAACAACAAATGACCTTACCTACAAGAAACTATATCATTCCCTGACAGAGGAAATAAATAAAATGTACATTTCATATTTAAGTTTTAAAAGTACATATATTACACACATATGTATGTATATATCCCTTCAATGTTGTAATTGATTTCTCTTCTAAACTTTTTAAGAGTGGGATATTCTTTCTTCTGGAGTATCTAGGAAGATCCATTTACTTGAAATGATTCGACTCTGTCTGCCATCTTCCTACTTCATATCACAGGTCACAGGCAGAGCAAGTCAACAGATTCAATGATGATGATGATGATGATGATGATGATGATGATGATGATGATGATAACTAGTGACATTGATATAATATTTTAAAGTCAGTTTCCTACTGCATGGAGCACTGTTCTAGGAAGTCGCAAAGACACAAAGATTAGATAAAACAGAGTCCCTTCCATTATAAAGGATTACTACCATATATAATATTAGATAAGTAGATCATAGAGATGCAGAACAAAGTGCCCTGACCTCAGTACTCTTCTCCCTATATAGAGTTAATAACTTCATTAAAGTAAAAGGTTGAAAAATGTAAAATAAACCCACAAATCAATAATATTTCTACGTAGCAATAAGAAAAATCCTGAAGGGAATGATGAAAGTGGATATTCCTTCCTTCAAAATAACTACAAAATGAATAAAATATCTGGGATTCGATCCCTCAAAGTCTAATATCTCTATAGCTATCATTACTAAAGGCCCCTTAAAGAAAGAACTACTTAAATGATTAAATGAACGGTTAGTGCTCATGTCTGGGTTGTACCAATAATAAAAATGACAATAGTGCCAACATTAATTTAGAGAGTTTGTACCAAAGTTTCAAGGGAATACTTTACAAAATTAGGCAAATTTATGACAACATTAATTTTAATGAAAAAAAATTTGATAATGCCAAGAAAAATAACAGAAATCTAGTTAGAAAGAAAAAAGTAAAATAGGAAAATGGAACAGACAAAACAAGCAAGAACCAAAAATAACTGAATTCAAGAATCAATTTTTTGTCAAATATGAATTTGTAAACTATCTAGAAAAGAACTCATTATCTGAAAAAGAATTGCTGGGAAAACTGGAAAACAGTCTGGCAGAAATTGCATCTAAACCAGCATTTATGTAATATACCACAATAAAGTAAAAATGGTTATTTGACCTGAATATTAAAGATCATAATACACACACGAAAACCTGATCAAGTACCTTGGCTTCCAAACAAGGAATACAGGCAAATTCAAAAGGTGGCAGATAATTTTAATTACATAAAACTAAAAAGCTTTTGCATGAACAAAAGTAATGCAACTTGAATAAGGGAACTGGTCAACTTGGGAGAAAACATCTTTGTATCAACTACCTCTTATAAGGGTTTGTTACACAAAATATATAGACAACTAATAGAAATAAATAGATGATGGAAAACAGATAATCTCTCTATTTATACACACATAAATATGCAATTACTTATGTGTATGTATCCAAAAGTCATTTCCCAATAGATAAGTGGTCAAAGGATATGAACTAACAATTCTCAAAAGAAGAATTTTAAACTATTTTTAAAACCATATGAAAGAATACTCCAAATAACTAGTAATAACAAAAAGACAAATCAAAACAAATCTGAGGCTTCATTTTGAACAAAGAAAATAAGCAAAAATGACAAACGAAGGGAACTGTCAATGTTACAGGTGTGGAGAGATATGTGCACATTTATACACTGTTAGGGAAGCTATGAATTGATTCAAACATTCTGAAAAAAAAATGTGACTATTTTATTTTTATTACTGTGTGTGTCATATATATGTACAAGTATATACATATATATGTACACTTATATTTTATTCTCTGGTGGGGAATAAGGGAGGGATGCATTGGGAAATACAGGTTATGCAAAAACTAAATAGTTGAAAATTTTTATTTT
This sequence comes from Pseudochirops corinnae, assembly GCA_028646515.1. Lineage (NCBI taxonomy): Eukaryota > Metazoa > Chordata > Mammalia > Diprotodontia > Pseudocheiridae > Pseudochirops > Pseudochirops corinnae. The sequence continues at coordinate 5,038 of JAQQSV010018404.1, read as the reverse complement.
AAAAAATTTTAAAATTTTTTAATTTTTATCTTAAAAAATTAAGGATGAGCAGAAATGCAAGAGGTAAAGAAGGTAGAGGACATTCCAGAGATGTGAAAGAGCATGAGTAAAGTCGGGAATGCAGAATTTGGCAATTAGGTGATTAGTGATTAGGATTTGGTGACTTTAGGAGAGGAGTTTCAGTGGAGGTGAGAGGCAGAGAAGCCTAATTCCAGTAGGCTAAAGAAAGAGTACACATTAATAATTTCATGACATCAGTTATAGGAGAATGTTGAGTTTGCCACAAATCTATCATTACCAATAGAACAATAATTTAAAGCACACATACCATGGACAGGATATCAACACTGGCAAACTATGGACAATACCTCCTAGAATTAAAACAAAACTCTGTACTTAATATTGTTTTAAGGATAATGTTAATTTTGCATACTGAATATATAGCAGAGAGGTGAGCCATGCTTATAAACATTTTGAAACAATTTTTATACAGTCAAAGGATAGGAAGAGGCAGTTTTCTAACAACAAAATATCAATAGCCATGTGAAAAATGCTCCAAATCACTAATAATTAGAGAAATGCAAATTAATGTTACTCTGAAGTTGCACCTCACACCCATCACATTGACAAAGTTGACAAAAGGGAAAAAAGACAAATGTTGAAGGGGCTGCAGAAAAACAGGTATATTAATTCTGTTAGTGGGACTATGAATTGGTAGAGTCTTTCTGAAAAGTAATTTGGAACTATGCCCAAATATTCACTAAACTGACCATATAACCTTTGTCCTCCAAAGAGGTCAAAAGAAAGGGAAGTTTTCAGCAAAACCTGGGAGGATTTGTATGTGATGATTCAGAATTCAGAAGTGGGTAGAAGTAGAAAAACAATATATATACCATGACTATAGCAATGTAAAGGAAAACAACTATTATTATTTTTTTAATTTTTTTTTTGTTTTTTGGAGGGCAGTTGGGGTTAAGTGACTTGCCCAAGGTCACATGGCTAGTTTAGTGTGTGAAGTATCTGAGGCTGGATTCGAACTCAGGTCCTCCTGACTCCAGGGCCAGTGCTCTATTCACTGTGCCACCTAGCCACTAATACTATTACTATTGTTACTCTTTTTGTAAGGAGATATTTATGTTTGTCAATATTTGCCAGGTTCATAATAATTCAAAAGAAAGAGAATAAATAAAATTAAGGCTGTGGATCTAGTCAATTGTCTCTATAGGCTTTTCCAGCTCTAAACCTTGGGATACTCTATGACAGTGGTTCTCAACCTTCCTAATGCCGTGACTCTTTAATACAGTTCCCCCCAACCATAAAATTATTTTTGTTGCTACTTCATAACTATAATTTTGCTACTGTTATGAATTGTAATGTAAACATCTGATATGCAGGCTGTATTTAAATCGAACATAACCCACAGGTTGAAAAACGCTGCTCTGTGACCTGTGAGGTATATTCTAACTCTAATATTCATAGTAGCATTCTAATTATAAAAATTTGGAAGCAAACTAAATATCCAATAACAAGGAAATGGCTAAATAACTTATAATACATCAATACGATACAATACTGTATGCAAATTAATATCAGAAAAGTAAGTTATACAAAGTATCTGGAAAGTCTTCTGTGAAATAATACCAAGTAGAAAAAGCAAAGATATAAGAATGGACTACACACTAATTATAGTCATATAAGAAAAAGTGAATAAAAAGCATATAGATGATGAATTCTGATGGATACCTAGAAGGACTGAGATTGTATTATACTTTTTAAAATTAATTAATTTAAACTAAAATAGCCACTAAGCTTAGATGTTTTATGATATTGAATTGTTTTTAATCAGATATTGAAAAATAATTTGGGAAGACTTTTTAAATTTCAATTAACCTTAAAAAAAATCATGACTCCAGAAGATGCATCATACTTATTTGAAGATCAGCATTCGCCCTTATATAATCGTCTAATGCCAGACCTCAGTGCCAAATGTGATGAGTTCTAGCCACCATACTGACCTAGCTGTAGTATTTTGGAACAAGAGCTATATTCATATCTTACCCATTGATTCAAAATTAAAATGTTCAGTGATTACATAACATGTTTCAGCTGTCTCCCTAAAAGATATGTTTGGGTTTTTTTGACCTTTGGTTTGTTTATACAAAGCAACAACTGCATATACAAAGCTGATGGCTAGGTTAGGGCCAACAAGCTGAAGAGCGAGTCATCATTAATACAGAGGATGCTCTCTACTCACTCCGTTATACAAATAATTAGAAAGATTAAATGAAAATAAACACTAAGTGGTTATGCATGGCTCTGAAGTTAGGTAATTATGCTAATTACCCTAGTGACTTCTACCAACCTTCATTATCAGCCACAGATCAAGTTTAAATTGTTTTACATAAGAACATAATGAATTATATAGAAAAGGGCTCTTATCTACCACTCTGATTATGGTCCATAATATTGCTGTATCCCTTCAAATTCTAACCTTCCTCTTTCTTGTAAGAATCATTCCTATTCATATTTCATTTTGTTGCAGGGTAGACCTGTGATTTCACTCACGCAGGGAACTCTTGGCTAGAAAATTCCCTCTATCAATGCAGACCAGTAGCTGAAACTTAACAGTCTTAGAGTCTGGAACACCAAGAGGCTAAATGATTTGCCTAGAATCAAGAAGCTTGAACCCTGCCTCCCTGATGCTGGGAAGTCAGCTTCTATCTACTATAATAGGTTACTCTAAATCCACTCTCCTTAAGTGGAATGAGAAATTGTTTACAGGTCAACTCTTTCCTAAAATAGTTTTAGCTTCTCTTCCTCGGTTTTGTGCTTGAAGGTAATCTTGACTTTTCCCAAGTTATTTTTTTCTTTAATTTTACTCACAAGCCTCACTATCTTCACATCAGTCTGCATCACTATGTAACAATATGATATTTTGCAGTCATTTGAGATAAATGCTCTAGGAATAACAACAATCAACATTTATGAAGCACTTTAAGGTTTTGCAAAGTGCTTTACTGACCAGACCTCATTTGAACCTCACCACAACCCTTGGAAGTAAATTACTATGAGTATTGTTGTTACTATATTGGAAATGAGGAAAATTTTAAATTTTGTTTTAGTCTAGACCAGTGGTTCTCAACCTTCCTAATGCCATGACCCTTTAATACTTATATGTGGGTATATCTGCATGTGGGCAGACCCACCTGGAGACAGATAGAGGAGCAGAGTCTCAGTTCCTAAGACCATTGGAACTATGTGTCTTCTGATGGTCTTAGGTGACTCCTGTGACCCCTGTGAAAGGGTCATTTGACCCCCAAAGGGGGTGAGACCCACAGGTTGAGAACCACTGGTCTAGACTTTGTGATTTTACTGGTGTGGGGAACTCCTGGTAAGGAAAATCTATCCACCAATGTAGAGCAATAACTTCCCTGTTACAATGTTACAGAATTGTCTACCAACATATTGAGCAGTTAAATTATTTGCCCAGGGTCACATAGCCAGTAATGTCAGACGCAGGATTAGAACCCAAATTTTTCTGACTCCAATGTAGGACCAGCTCTCTATGAACTATGCTATTTTGTCTTTTGAGATAGCATTACAGATGAGGAAACTGAGACCCAGAGAGATTAAATAGTCACACAACTAGGATCAGAAATAAGATTAGAACCCATAACTTTTCTGTCTCCAAGCCTAAATACTATCCTCACTACATCAAGCTGCCTCGCTTAAGTTGCAAAATTATACTTTGAGTTTAAGATACAGATTTTCTTTTTCTCTCATGATCCTCTTATGTCACCAATAACCTATAAATTTTCTGCTAACCATGCTAACCACAATCTCCACAGCACAGATGTCCCCATTTAGATGCATTGTCTGTCCCATTTTGCATAGATTTAAGTTTATATTGCAGCTCTCTTAATGACCTTCCCAGTGATCCTTCTAAGGAAGAAGTCTTATGGAGGAACACTATATCCATAGAGTTTGGAATCATGATGTTAGAACAGGTGGAGACTTTAGAGATTATTTATTCCAATTCTCCTGCTTTACAGGTGAGGTTTTTGAGACTCAGAAAGGGGGTAATTTGCCCAAGGTACCACAACTAGCATTTAGATAAGGTGTTAAAGGGTTTTTGGCCTAGTGTGGTACCCGTGAGCCAAGTTGACTGTGATCCCAGGCTCCAACAAAGTCCCAAATTAAATGTCCAGATTTTATTTGTTTTGAAGAATAGTTCATATATAAAATGGCCTTGATTTCTCAGCAAGACTATTTAAAAATGGTCTGAGAAGTTGGATATGATGAGGTCCACAAATATATCAACATACATTTATTAAGCACCTACTATATGCTAGGCATTGTCAGTCAACCTACATTTATTAAGTGCCTTCTATGTGCCAAAGCATTATGCTAAACCCTGTTGATACAAAAATAGACAAAATACAATCCTTGCCCTCAAAGAGCTTGCAACCTAATGGGAGAGACTACAGGAAAACAGATGTGTACAAACTATGTGCAGGATAAATAGGAAATAATTAACAGAGGGAAGACACTAGAATTAAGAGGGGCTGGGAAAGGCTTCCTGTAGGAGATGAGATTTTAGTTGGGACTTAAAGGAAGACAGTAAGTAGAAAGATAAGGAAGGAAAGCATTCTAGACTTGGAGGGGAAAACCTGGAGCAGAGAGATGGAATGTCTTGTGTGGAACATCAAGACCTTGTCACTGTATCAAAAATTTGTCAGGAAGTAAGGTGCAAGAAGACTAGAAAGGTGGGAGGGGCTAGGTTATGAAGGGCTTTGAACACCAAACAGGTCTTGTATTTGATCCTGGAAGTGAGAAGGAGCCATGAGAATTTATTGAGTAGGGGGTGAAGTCATCAGATCTTCAGGAAAATCATTTTGGTGGTGTTATGGGAATCTAAAGATCTTCCCTGCCCCTAGGCCCTTTGCTAATGTGGCTACGTGACTCTGAGGACCCTTGGATATTTGAAAGTATACTCTGTTCCTTAATAGGCTGAATGTGGTCACATGGAGCCTGTGGC
>JAQQSV010018403.1:0-11406 GCA_028646515.1 Pseudochirops corinnae | reverse complement strand
TAGAAGGGTTGTAACCAATGGAGTGAACAATGGGAAAGAAGAAACAAAACCAAATGATAACATGTAGATTGCTTCAGTCTCCATTTAAACTCTGTTCTTTCTAGATCTTTCTCTGAATGTAGCTATCTCCTTCCATCCTGAGACTTGTAGAGTTGTCTTATAACTGTGTGTTGCTGAGAAGAGTCCAGTTTTAAGCGATGTGTAAAGCAACCTGCCCAGCTCAGAGGAGGTTCAGCAAAATAACTCATGTCATTGTGATCTCCTTTCTTGGAACACATCTAAACAAATACAAAAGTATTTGTAAGGCTGTCCTACGTTAGCTTTCATTCCTTCCTTTCTCAGAAGAGTAGAAAAGCAGGCATCTCCAAGTCATTGAGGAGAAAAGGGACTCTTCTACTTTTGTGAATTATACTAGGGATTTGAGCTAAGGATACAGTGAGTTGCTGCCTGCATGCCAGCTAAAGAATGCTCACAAATCAGCATGTGAAAGGAAGCACTGTGGCAGGAAAGGTTCTTGGACTTGGAGAAAAGATTGAGTTGAACTCTCCATTCTACTCTCCCTCCAACTCCCTAACATTTACTAGTTACATGTCTATACGCAAAATATTTTAGCTCTCTAAGCCTCAGTTTCATCATCTGTAAAATGGGTATACTGGTATCAGCAGTAACTACTTCACAAGATCATCATGGAAATCAAAAAAGTATGATTCATATAAAGTGGCTTGCAACCTTTAAAGCACTGGATAAACCTCAAGTATGATTTTTCATTAAATTTTAATTTTTAATAAAATGTTTTCAGTTAACAAAAATCAACCTTTTCTCCCTTCCACCACACCTCCTCCCCAATTGAAAATGAAGGAAAAAACAAAACTCGTATAACAAATGTACAGACAGGCAAAACAAATTTCACGCCCAAGAAAAAATGTCTCGGTCTGTATTCCAAGTTCATCACCTCTCAGTAGGTATGTGCATTGTTTCATCATAAGTGTTCTGGAACTGTGGCTGGTCATTCTATAAAGTTTTTAAGTCTCCTAAAATTGTTTTTCTTTACAATATTGTTGTTATTTTATAAATTGTTCTTCTGATTCTGTTCATTTTGCTTCTGCATCAGTTCATGCAGATCTTCCTAGATATTTCTAAAAATGCCCTATTCATCAGTTCTTAAAGAACAATAGCATTCTATCACATTCATATACTATAACTTGCTCAAGCATTTCCCCAAGTGAGGGAGTACCCCTTCAGTTTCCAGTACTCTGCAAAACTTTAATTATTATTAAACCCACAATGTTCATTCTTCTCTAGCTTTCCACTCTCTTTTAAGGTAGGGATTAGTCTTATTTTATCAAGAAATAAATCTGATACTAGTTTTTCCCTCTGTGAAACATTAATAGCATACATGCATATATATGCCATATAATTTATAAATTATAGTACTTTATTGCCACTAAAACTTTTAAGTGACTAGTTTAATTCAAAATCAAATGCAAATTTTTATTACTATTCTCTGATCTTAGACTTCCATAATATACAAGCTATGACAGAATGTTAAAGATTTCACACTCTTTGATCTAAATCTGTGATTGTAGATTTCATCAGTTAAGTTAGAAACTAAAAAGACTAAATCTTCAGGAAAATTAATGTAATTCAGTAGCAAATATATATCTAATCTTACTGAACCACTAGTGTCAATCATTTTACTTTCCTTGTCAGTTGGAAGAGACTTTAAAGAATATCTAGTCTAGCCTCCACATTTCACAAAAGAAGAAACTGAGGCCCAGAGAGGCAAAGGGACTTCCCCAAAGTCATAGCAGATGTAACATAATCCAGATACTGCATCTGAATGAATATCTCCTAGTCTCGAAATCCAATGCTCATACAGGTTAGTTGTTGTGTTTGCCCTTTGTTCTCATACAGGACCATGGCATCAGGGAAATGATGACATGACTTGCAGTTGACTTTTATTTGAGTGAGGAAGAGCTGTTGCAAGGTCATCAGCCTCACTTTCCCCTCCAGAGTAATCTGGATCCAGTGGCCAGATAGTCATCAGGATGACTGGCGATGGCCCAGAATGCAATGGGAGACCCTGGCCCTCTTAAGCTAAAGTCTTTTCAGGTTCTCACTTTGAGGGAGGCAAGGTCCATTCCCTGAATAGACCTCTTTAAGAGCTGAGTCAAGGGATAGTTCTTTTAATAGAAAAAAAAAACCCATCCTCAAACTGGGAGGGGAAGACCCTCAGGGTTGCTGGAAAAGAGAGAAACAATTACTGTTTACATTCACTTTGAGCCAGGAGGGCTCAAAAAATAGCCATTAAGTGGTGCTTGGGCAGGGACCTATTGTTGTCCAACCTATGAGCTCCAGAGTGAATTGGGTTTAAGATTTGGTCTTTGAGAAAGAAATTTAGTCATCATTAAATGTCTCTCTATCTCCTACCACATCATGGATCTACTCTCCATCTATCCCTAAAGGCCCTCCATAACTCCCTATCCAAATTTTCTTTCTATTGCTCCTCAATAGAGACCCCACCCCACCCCCATCTTAGTCTGGCCAAGTTGCTTACTCTCCTTCTCCATGCTTATTCAAGCCTCAGTCACCGTTCTTATTGCTGCCATCTACAATATTCTCATCATTCTCCCTTTTTGCCTATCCCAAATTCCACCTGTCTTTCAAGGTTCAGATTAAGTCCTATATATTGTGTCAAGCCTTGTGTGATTGTTCCAGCCTTCATGCATCTTCCAATTTCTCCAGGACTCAGATACTACCATATAGTTTAGCACTCTCAGCTAGGGCAGCTCTGTGACATAGTGAATAAAGTGCTAGGCCTGGAGCCAGCAAGACTCATCTTCCTGAGTTCAAATCTGGCCTCAGACACTTACCGTGACCCTGGGCAAGTTATTTAATGCTGTTTGCTTCAGTTTCCTCATCTGTAAAATGAACTGGAAAAGAAAATGGCAAGTCACCCCAGTATTTTTGCCAAAAAGACCCCAAAATGGAGTGGCAAAGAGTCAGACATGTCTGAAAATGACTGAACAAAACAATATATATTTATAAATACTCTCATATCATTTTCTGTTTTATCACATGCATTTGTTTTATCTCAATCCCTGCTCCTTAAGGCCTAGAACCATATCTATCCTTAAAAAATAATGCAATAGTACTTTGGGCAAGGTTTGAACTAGCTTCCTTGTGAAGGGGTCTAATGTGGAAGCCAAAGAAGCCTAATTCAGGACTCAGATAAAAATCTTGACAGTGTACCCTAATCAAGACCCCTTGAGGTGATGCAGCTTGTAAAGGCTGGCTCCCTGGAGACCTCCCAGGGATAAACTTAAAAGGACTTTTGTTTGATATCCTGACACCAAAGCTTTGCCCCAGACTTCAGGCACCTAAAGAACATGTTCCTTATCAAAGTATGTTACTTCCAGGATATAACAGACTAAAGACAATTGTAAGTCAAAATACTTGATTCTTGGGGATCAGTTTCTATGCAGATGTCTTTGAAATTGTGGCTTTGGCTTCTGGCTTTGAAGCCTGCTCTCAGGAAGCATCCTTTGTTCTTAGTTACACTTTGATAAGAGACAACTGACTTTCCCCATGATTTCCTGGGTCCTTGATAACAAAGCCTTATCTTATCTGAGCCAATTCCAGGGTATGGCAGACTATTATATTGATAATAAAATTCCAGGATATGATTAGGATAAGAGTACTTGAATCTTTATCTTTTGGATCTTTAAAAACCTCATTCAAAGAATCATTAAATGGAGTTCATGGTTCTTCCTTGAACTACCCACATTGTCTGGTCATTTCTTATTCACATCTCCTATCATGCTTAGTGGACACTGAGCAGCCCAAGACAGTCTAAGTTGCTAACCTGGGAATTGTATCATTTGCCATCTTGGGAAGTTTTATTGGAAGCAAGACTAAAGGGTGGAGGTTTCCTCAAGAGTGAAAGTTTGAAAAAGTCCTCCAGAAGGAACATATAGAGGGAAGAAGCTGGCAGCACTTTCCCCCAGCCACACAGAGCAGTAGCTATGGTGACACAGATAGGCAGTTCCCCTCCTCAAACCTATGCCTTTGAGAAGAATGAAAAGGCAGAAGCTAATGGAGCAAGGTATAAGAGTTTTAAAAAAATGATTCCAAATAGCCAAAGAGCTGAGCTGGCGTGCTGAGGGGGAAAAAGATATTTTGTGAGAAATGTGAAAGAACTAGAGATCTTTCCTTATCCCCTTCCCAGGCTACCTGGGACAAGCTGACTGGTTCATCTTCACAAGGTTCAGTTTCATCATCAATAAAACTGATTAAGTTGGAAGTGGCTGATCTGCAAGGTCAAAGATTGTATGATCACCCTAAGCAGTGTTCTCCCTCTGGTAGTCAAGAAGCCCTGCTTTATGTCCAAATGAAATTCTTCCTCCTTCAATTTCATTTCTCTCCACAGAACAACTAAAATTTTACTGTAATTTATCCCCTGATTCATGGTTGAGCAACACGTGGTTTATGTCACATAATCTTATATCCAAAAGTATATGTTATTTTTTTCAAGGTAGTGATTCATCCATGAACCACCTTATTTTCTTATGTTGGGTCTTCTGTTTCTTAGGTTTTTACTGTTTTAAAAGCTTCATTTATTCTGGCTTATGCACAGAACTCCTTGCTGAATTGTACTAGTTACTATGGAAACCGGGTCATAGGTTTGGGTGGAGCTTGATGGAAGCATATTCTGGACACAGTGATTAGTAGACAGAATAAAGCAAAATTAGAGATGTCTGTATCTGTAGCACCAATCCAGGTGACAGAATAGCATTAATCTGCAAGTCATATGTCACTAAGAATGTGGCTTTCATGACCACTTGTGAATTAGAAATAGAAGCATACTATTTATAATCAGAACTCTTTAAGTGGGTTTTATACAGTACAGGCAAAATGGGGAAAGAATGCCTCAAACCAAAAAAAAATTCTATTCCCCTGAGATCCAAAACCAATTTATTCACCAAGGAGAATTATTTTTTCCAACATTCATTTTACAACAGACAATTTATTCCCCAACCTATTTCAGGTGACTATCCCTAGAAACAGTAATCAGATAATATATCAAAAGTACAATTCTCATTACAAAGTACTAAATTTTTCTGCTGGAGTCATTATATTACCAATAAGTATAGAGTAGAATTTACAATAAAATATCTTAGTCTTTTGTATAAGAAATTAAAATGCAAAAGGGTTTCATTTCAAGACAAGAGTGCTCAGGTAATTGCTTACCTTCACATCTAGAAAAATTTGTGTCAATTTATAGCAATTGTTAACCAAAAAAAAAAAAGTATCAATCACTATGCACTCATCTTTTTGCTGTCTACCTCAAAATGTTGGAAAGCAGCATCCATGGATTGCGTCAGTTTTACCTAACAGAACCTAAACTTTAAATAAGTGCATGCAATGGTATATAGAATACCTGCTTTACAACAGTCTTAGAGCTGCTTGATACAAGAGGCTTTGACTTGTCTAAGATCACCCAGCCAAAATCTATCTAAAGAAGGATTTGAATTCAAGTTTGATTCCAACAGCCCCATGTAGATTCTTCATTCTTTCCATCTCTTTCTACATTTCTTCTTCAATTCTTTTTACAATTCTCTCATCCCACTATTTCCCACATGTAGGACACTATAATTTTCCACTTGAGTATTAATCCTCACTAGTCTATGGTCATATACTTCTTTCCACAATGCCTCCTCTCCCTGTGGAAGAATGAACCAGAGAAGCAATGGAAAACATTCAGTATATATGACCTTGGGGCCTGATTTTTCCATGCATTTTGGAAATAAACTTTTGCCACATAGACTACCTTTAAAAAGAGGTATTTCAGCAGCATAAACAATTTCTTGATCACTGAACTCAACCAAAAAAACTTTCTGATACTGAATAACACTTCTAAATCAATCAAATATCCCTATAACATTTTCTAGGGAGTTGCTATTTTATGAGTTACGTATGAGAAAATATAATCTAAGTTACAGAGAACATTATCTTACTTTATGGGGCTTTAGCTGATACATGTTCCAATCAGGACTCATGCAAGAACAAGTTATATATTAGGCTATTATCGCAGCAACATTTCACTGAATTTTAAATTGGGCGAATAGAATATTTGTCTTTAGCACATGGTGTATATCCTAAATCCCAAAGAGAAGATTTAAGACATGATGTCAGGGAGGGGAAGAACTTGGGTTCAGATACCTGTCTTTTTCCATAAATTTCTTAAAATCTTTCTGGGGTGGTTTGGGCATAAGTCCTAAGCAGGAACAAAGAGAATCCTCTTCAGAGCCATATCCGTGGTATGGTGGAAATGTCTTTTCTGCTTTTGGAGGAGGCGGATTCTTATATGGAATTGGGTTAAAGTCCACTATAACAAAACACAGGAAAACAAAACATCAGTGTTTTTAATGCTCTGATTATGGTCATTTTGAAAGACCTGCTTTGGTTTTAGGATGAACATGAAGATCTGCATGGACTATTTTAAAAAATAGCAAAGCCCTGGGAGAGTACGTTTCAATCGTGTTTGTGAAAACCACAAAATTCACCAAGTGGTCTACACATTCAAATAGGGGAGAAAAAAGCCTAAACACCAAAAGTAAAATAAACATCCTTTGTCACCACATGCTGATATTTAGATAAGATTCCTTTTATCTAGCTGTTTTTCCTCTAATTTACTGAGCGAGATGAAGTTATGCTAAAAAATGTAGAAAACTTATCACCCATATCCACATTCTTAACCTGTAATTTTACCCTTCTTCTGCCTTCAACCAGAACTACTATATACATTTAAAATCATTCATTAAAAGAATTCCATTCAAAAAAGGAATGGATTCAGCTTGCTTTCAATCCTTCCTTCCCCATCTCTTTTTTCATTTATTACCCGAACCTCTTGAAAAGCCACATCAATCAACAAACATAAATGGTTTACCAAGTGCCAGGCACTTTGCCAAGCCCAGAGGATACCAAGGGTGCAGGCAAGGAGAGTAAACAGCCCCTGCCCTCAAGGAGCTTACAAAGGGAAAGACAACAAACACATGCATCAGATAACAGGGTCAATTTAGAAGGGAAGACTATAGTAGCTGGGGGCTGGGAAAGACTTCCTGCAGATAGCAGCATTTGAGCAGAATTTTAAAGGAGGCCAAGGATTCTTAGAGTCAAAGGTGAAAAGGGAGAGTTTTCCAGGCTAGAGGGCATCCAGTACAAAAACTGGTACAAAGGAGATGGTATACAAGAAACAGCACATAAGCCAGTATGGCTGAATTGTAGGATGGGAAGAAAGCAGGTAAGATGTAAAAAGCCCGAAAAGGTAGGAAAGGACCAGGTGTAAAAATGTTTACATGTCAGAGATATATCTGATCCTAAAATAGAGATCCACTAAATTTTTTGAGGGTAGAGGGCCTTGGACATAGTCAGACCTGCACTTTAGAAAAATCACTTTGGCAACTGTGTAGATGATGAATTGAAGTGAAGAGAAATGTGGAGGGGACCAATTAGGCTATTGCAATAGCCCAGAGTGAGAGGTGATGAAGGTCTGAACTAGGGTGGTGGCTATATTAGTGGAGAGGAGAGAGCATATATAAGAGATGTGTGGACATAGAAATAATAAGATTTGGCAACTAACCGGATATATCAGGAAAGTGAAGGTGAAGTCTCAAGGTTACTAACACCCAGCAATGTAGTCTGGGCAGTGTGTGTGTGTGTGTGTGTGTGTGTGTGTGTGTGTGTGTGTGTGTGTGTGTGAAAGAGAGAGTGTCTGCAAATTAAATATTTTATATTTATAATATATTTTATATAATTAAATGTATTATTAGAGAATTATTATTAAATCATTGAATATTTTATTCGATTATTCAGTAATAGGGGAAGTTTGGAAGAAAACAATATTTTAATTTACCATTTCATTTCAATACCTTAATTAAAAGACCTCTTTCTTCATGTGAACTGCCATACCAGGTACCCCCTTTAAAAATTATAGTAAAATTAAAACAACTTTAAAATTGCACTGCAATTGTACTAAGATGTAATGGACTTTTTTTTTTTTAAGTTTGAAAACTGCCAGCAGCTTGCTCTCTCAAAAGAAATGAGTTTGTGTTGAGTGGTCTATAATGCTGCTTTCATTTATTTGCTCTTAGTCTGTGGGAGAGGGAAGGTTTGGGAGGAAAGAAGAGGAGAATGAATTGGTAATAATTTTTTTTTATAGTCAGACAACTTTTAGGCAATTATCTGCACAGTATGTCTAGAAAGTAAATGCTTATTTAAATAAATAGAAGGTAATAATACTGCACATGTTCTCATAACACTATAGGGTTTATCGACGTTTTCCTCACAACCACCATAGGAGGTGGACAGTGCAAATGTGATTCCTCATTTTATAGATGAGAAAGTACGGCTTACAAATGGCCACAGTCATAGTGCTATTAAGTGGCAAAGTGGTGACGGTAGGGTTGTTGAACGCGTTTTATCAACACTCTTATGCCTACCACAGAATGGTGGCTGGCATGCTAGTCTTCCAAAGCACTGCTCATTCTAGGCCTTTCCTAAATTTTAATATTTTATCATGTTTTCCAGCAACAATTAATGAGAGGGGATTAATTCATGTAAATTTTTCCTCTTTCTTTGTCAAAGTTCTGACAGAGTAAAGTGTGAACACATACTTCTATAAAGTGGATACTTCAGGCTTTTGGGTTGTTGTTTTTACCCAAGGCAATCTTTAAAATAGACAATTTTTTAAAATAGATCTGTCACTACAGATCAAAAGCCTGAAACTTAGGGGCCATTTATAACTTTGGTACAGACTTTTTTGCAACTTCTATTTCTGTTTTAATCATACCAGCATCCTGTGTTTGAAATCTCCCTAAACATAACCCCCAGAAGAGCCTTGTCCTCATTCCTCCACTAACGGAAACTGTTCATAGAAGACATGTTGGCAAGAAGACAAAAAAGAAAAGAATCATCTAGTATCTCTCCCCGGCTCTCTCGTACAGGGAGCTACCAGCGAGGACAATTAACTCATGTACCTAGCATACTGTAAACGTAACTGGCAAGTCTCATATACAAGCTATATCTTTCTGTGGGGACGGTTGGAAAGGCATAAAGAGGAAGGCTTTTGATCTGCCACTAACTGTCTATTAAAAAGGGTCAGCTTGCTCTAAGTAAAAACAATGGAGCAGCCATTTTTCCCTTTAATACAGGTATGCATTAAATTCATGTCAGAACTTTGACAAAAGAAAAGAAGTTTGCACAAATGAATTTTCAGTATTTGAGGGAAAGTACTATGAAATATTAAGGCTTACGGGAGATTGTGGGGGAAAGGGAAAGGGAGGATTCTTTGTTTAGAATTGCAGCAAGGTAAACCTTGGAGTTTGCCCTGCTGCTATTTCACATTGTGCTAGCAGGAAAGTTAAAAATTTTCCCACTTACATAATTACAGAGGGATATCTTTGACAAAAACCAATTTCCCTATGGCAAGCATTACTGCTCATTCATTCTCTCTCTGTCTCTGTGTCTGTCTCTGTCTCTGTGTCTCTGTCTCTCTCTCCTGTCTCTCTCTCTCCTCTCTCCTGTCTCTCTCCTCTCTCCTGTCTCTCTCTGTCTCTCTGTGTCTCTCTGTGTCTCTCTGTCTTTCCCTTTCTCTCTCTCTCTCTCTCTCTCTCTCACACACACACACACACACACACACACACACTCACACACACACACAAACACACATACGCACATGCACACGAGTATTGTTTTGAACCATTGTTTCTAGGAGACCACCTTTAGTGTGGGGGATGGAAAGATGGCTAGAAATTCATCATGGTGCGTAGGAAATGAGTTAGAAAAAACAGTCCCTGATAACAAAAGGTATACTCTCCAACACAATATACACCATTCCAAACCCTGGGAGGGCTCTGGGCTGAATTGCTACCTAATCAAACATGCATTTCATTAGTCTAAAAGAATAATGAGTGTTGTAACAGGTTATTTTCTCAACTACAGTTTCTTTGTAGCAGCATTTATGCAACCGAAGGAACATTGTTCAGTACTTTCTTGCATTCCAACAGTGCCACCTAGTGCTCCCACAGTGAGGAAGGGGTTTCATTTCACTGCTCTGATTTCCTGTATTATATTTATATTTTAACATTTCTGGCCCAAAGAGTGCAGTCTTAACCTGCATTTCCCTAAGAAACTCTATTCACAAAGCTACCGGAGCTCATACGAACAACCAAGATCCCACCAGTATTGCCATAAAATTTAAGTTTCCGAATTTTGGCACCTTTCCCTTCCAAGTACAATTTCAGCAACATCCACGATTCCCTAATTTTTCCTTAGAGCCATTCTACTGGAAAAAATTTTTACTAGATCCTAGAGCTCTAAATTCTTTGACACCTCCAATATTTCATCCACACTTTTGGAAATTTTAATAACTTTTTTTTAAGTTAAAGATATCTTTAAATATTTGCTATATCTTTTTCCAAAATGAATTTCAAATCAGGTATAAACCTAATACCCTTCCCCAGTGATCTGTGGCTGCCTAGTCCCAGCATAGATAGCTGGTAGGAAATGCCTTCAAAACAAACCAAATGCTTCATATGGAATCATGATAAAAATGCTCTTATTTTTCTTTTTTAATTTAAAATATTTATTATTTATTTTTAACACTCTTTTCTTTTCATATTGAAATCCAAATTCTTTTCCTCCTTCTCAGTCCTCCCCCACTCACTGAGAAGGCAATCAAAATATCAATTATACATATGAAATTATGCAAAGCATATTTCCATATTAGTCATATATGGAAAAAAGCAAAAAACGAAGCGAAAAAATTATACTACAATTTGCACTCAAGAGTTCATCAGTTCTCTCCCTAGAGATGGAGAGAACTTTTTCATCATAAATTCCTTGGGACTGTCTTGGATTATTGTATTGACTAAAGTAGTCAAGTCCTTCACAGTTGATTATCATTACAACATTGCTATTATTATGCATAATGATGTCCCAGTTCTCTTTGAATCAGTTCATAGAGATCTTTCCATGTTTTTATTCTGAAACAATCTCCTTTGTCATTTCTTACAGCACAATAGTGTTCCATCACAATGATATGCCACAATTTGTTTAGCCATCCCACAATTGATGAGTATCCCCTCAATTTCTAATTTTTTGCCATCACAAAAGAGTTGCTATAAATATTTTTCACATGTAGATCCTTCTCCTTTTATCTCTTTAGGATAAAGATCTTGTAGTAGTATTGTTGGGTCAAAGGGTATTGTTGGGTCACAGTTTTATAGCCTTTAGGCATAGTTTCAAATAGTTCTCCAGAATGTTTGGAGCAATTCATAACTCCACCAACAGTCTATAAGTGTACTTATTTTCCCTCATACCTCCCCCTCCCCCCCCGCCCCTCCC
>JAQQSV010018402.1:0-11407 GCA_028646515.1 Pseudochirops corinnae | reverse complement strand
AGGACCTTGGATCTGTCTGCTTCTGAATCCAGGTGACTGTTTGGTGGATTCAGGAGGGAGCTGGGACCTTGGAAGGGGATCCAGGGAATCAGAGAGACCACCCAGAGTCAAGATGAAGAAAAGGCCTCCACTTGGATGAAATTGAAGTTTTCTGGACACTTAGGGGTGGAGGGTTTGTGTGGTTTTCAAATGACTGTATTTGTGATTAATGATATTTAGTAATTGTAAATCTAGATTAGTGACTGAGTAAGTTAATGGTTGCCCCATGAGTGGAAGTTTGAGTATTCTATTGTTTCTTGTTACTGACTGAGTTGCCCCAGAGTGGAAGTTTGATTCTATTGTTCCTTGTTCTGAATATTGTGGCCATTGTAGTGAAAACTGTGCAGCCATTTTCTGTGATAAGCCTTGTTCTAAATATTGTGGCCTCTGTAGTGAAAACTCTGTGGCCGTTTTCTGTGATAAGATGTAATGTTTTGAATGTTTGTCTTGATTTGTAATGGAATAAACAGAGTGTTCACTATCTTTTGTAATCTGAACTCTAAAAGCTGTTCACAGTAGCATTCTTTTGGGAATCTGCTGGTGCATGGCATTACAGGTCCTCAGAGAAATCTTGACATTCCTTCAGAAGGATAAGGTATACGTATTCCCTTTCCTCAGATATACCCTCTCTATCATTACCATAACCATTTTTTTCAGACTTAGAGGCAATGCTACTTACTCTCTCACTCTTCTTAGCACTAGGGATTTAGGAATTAAGTTACTTTCTTGTGACTAAGTGACTTATAAGCCCCATCATTGCCTCTCAGGCTAAATGAGTGAGAAAACCTCTAACAATATTCCTCTGATTCTGGATTCTTAGGAATAGAGATGAGGGTATATCATGTGGACACCTTGGTTTTTTTTTTTTTTTAACCTGAATGCTCCTATCTGTACTTAAGTTACTGAGTTCTTTTCAATTACACTCAGGTTCTCCAAGGGAAAAAAAGAATGAAGTCCCACAGCAAATCTGTTAGTTCTCTTTTATAAGCCCAACATTAAGAATTGCTCTGCCACACAAACACTATCTTATTCAATCATCCTCAGTTTCTGAGACTCAATCAGTAATTTTCATTGAGGTGTGAATGAGTCAGACAAGTACACATGTCCGGAAATCATCCTCAGTGCTCTCAAGATGGTGCCATTGGGCATATAAGTACCCTCCATCCTCATCAAGTTCCTCATGAAACTTCTCCAATCAACTTAACATCAATAAAAGTGAATGGAAATTGTAGTTGAAAACTCAGAGTCTTCAGTGTTTTCTGGGTATGAATAGCTATATCAAAACTTAAAATCCAAGAATAAGGAAGGCTTTATTTTACTAAATGAGTCACATTCAAATTAAAGATGATAAATTTTGAATTATAAAAATTTCAAGGAATAGGAAAAGTAGTCTATCTGGCATTTAATAGCATGAAAGGGCAATTGTGTAGTGTTTTTCACAAAAGTCATAGGCTGCTTTACAGTACAATTCATTTCAATGATCAATATTTAGAATGCTAAAAGCAATAGTCAACATATGCTTTTTTAAATTAGTTTTAAATGCTAGAGGTAACTCTGCTTCTCAAATATCAGTTGAATGTTACATAGTTAAACATATAGGCCATGTGCCGTCATGGTGACTTATAAAGACTTATCACAATTAATCTTTAAAAGGAGGGTCATTTTTGCTAGCTTTCAGGATTTGTTAATGCAAGTTCCTTTCCTCTCCTCCCCCTGATAAGGTGGCAGAAAATGTAATACTTTTGAATGATTGGTATTAATCTGAAGATTTTAAAAATGAAAGCTTAACTGCTGGCCATTAAACTTAACCCAGGCATTACTTGTTTCCAATCACGCACTAGAATTTTCTGCAAATGTTGAATTATCATGAAGAGTAAATTTTTGGAATGTTTTCTTGGAAAATCTGCCAAAAGAGCTTTCTCTTTTCTCAGAGCATACACTCTCATTTCTTGAATTTTTGGAATATATAGATCATGCTTTGTATTCACTGGATGATGAACTACCTCTGCACGTAAACTAAAATTATTTGAGATAACATTCAGAAGTTCCATATTTCTGACTGGCTGGTGATATTTCAAAATCAAAATACTTTCATTATATAATATAGCTTTGAGAAGGCTGATTTTATATTTCATAACCTTCAACAAGAGATGTTGACAAAAGGAGAAAAAACAGATTTAAATGAAAACAGATCTATAAAATTATGTTTTCAATAATGAAGTGTCATTGTTATCATTATATTTTACTTTGGTTGTTTGTGGGAATAAAGAAATTGACACAGATGTCTTTATTCCCTATCAAATTAGGGGAAAACATTGTTTTAGAGGAGTATATAAAGAATATCTTCAGTAATATATAAAAATGATATAAAATGTTATACTTAAAATCCTAACATTTCTGTGCTTTAAACAACATGACTCGGGACATGTTTCCATGCTGGTAGGTAGAACAAATGAAATATCAGCTAGGAAAAGTAGTAAATCCATTTGGAGCCAATTATTGTGTGACATAAGAAGCTTGAGTAGAACAAACCATCAGACAAAGGGGAAAGGATTGGTTAATAATATAAGTTGTTTGAAGGAAGTATATGAGATACTTGTGAAGAAATTAAACACTGAACAACCTTAAAATTTTTCTCCACAAGATGGAACTTTCAATTTATTGAATAGAATGTTTCTATGTTTCATCAGGTCTTATTATTCCTCAGTAACATGGCAGGAAATATAAGACCTTTCAGTGACTTTGTGCAGTCTGTCATCCTGATAGTTGTTTCCATTAATGCACCACATCCATCAGCCCTCAAAAACTACAATTTTGTTAATTACAGTCTCTTCTTGACTATGATGTATGAGTATGTACACAACTTGCTCAGTCCCAAGGCATTGCTAGCATATCCATTCTCTTTCCTGTCACAATAAGAATTTGAACAAATGTCATTAGAGACATAAAACATTATGTACTATTCTTTAAAAAGCAAGCCTTTTCATTAGTTATAATATATAATGTCAATAATATGGTGATGTTAATTCTAGGAAGATAATTTCACATTAAAATGAAGCAGGTATTTGTAAATAGAATCATTGTAGTAAGCACCACACTTTTCTAAACCTTATTGTCCTCTCAAGCCAGTATCCTAAATCTCTTTTCTCTTTCATCACTAAACTTGTAAAAAGAGTCTTTTATACTCACTGTCTCCACTTCCTCACAGCTCATTCATTCCTTAGCATCATGAAATATAGCTTCTATTCCTATCTTTCTATTTAAACCACTTCTTTCATTGTCACCAGTGACCTCTAAATGGCCAATTCAAAAAGTTTTTTTTCAATCTGCATCCTCCTTGACCACTCTGTTATATATGATAAAGTTTATCATTCCCTTCTTTTTCCTCCTTTGAATTCTATGACACAGTTCTCTTTTGGTTCTTCTGTCTGACTAACTGCTCCTCTTTGAACTCCTTCTATCATAGCATAGCTTATTGTCTTCATGTTGCCTTCTTAATATGTATATTCCCTAATGTTATACCCTTGCTCTTCTATTCTTTCTCTATACTTTCTCTCTTGGTGAACTCAAAAACTCCCATGGCTTCAATTTTTACTTCTCTATATTATAGATGGCTCATCAAACTATATATACTACCTAAGTTTCTCCCTTAGCTATAATGCTATTATAGAAAACATGGTATAGTTCTGGTGTCAGAGTATGTATGTTCAAATATGATCTCTATGTATAAGACTTTGGGCAAGTCATTTACTCTCCTTCAGTTCTCATCTGCAAAATGAAAGGCTTGATCTCTATGGCTTCTGAGGTTACTTCCAACTCTAGAACTGTAATCTTATGATATCTAATTCATTGTTGATTTTGTCTTCTTGGAGAGCTTGTTGGAACTTCTGATTCAATGTGCCCTAAGCTGAACTTATAATTTCCCTCTCTAAACATACAACTTCTTCCTTTTGTTGGCACTTCTGTCCTTTGTTCATCTAACTCCAAAACTTAAGAATGTTTCCTTCCCTCTTATATTCCATATGCAAGGGCCAAGTCCCACTGAATTTACTCTCACTGTGTCTTCACGAACTGTCATGTCTTTTCCACTCATATTTCTACTAACCTCATTTATAATTTCATCATGTATTACCTAGACAATTTTAGTAGTTTATCAGTTTGTCACTCTTCTCATACCCTTGAAACCATCTTTTACCCACCTATCTTTAGAAGGCAGAAATACTATTTTGCTATGTCCTTACCTTTATCAAAAGCCTTTATTGATTTTCTATTTTCCACTAGACAAAAAGATAAATTCCTTAGTCTGACATTTCAGGCTCTCCATAATCTCACTCCAATTTTCCTTTTAAGTCTAAATTCACACACTTGCAGCTGAACCCAAATGTTCCACCAAGCATTCCCTGATCAAGTACTGTGCTCTGTTGCCTCCACGCCTAGAATATTCTCATTGATTATCCTCATATATTGGAATCCTTTTCTCTCTCTTCAAGAACCAGGCCAGATGTTTATTATTCTATGAAATTTTCCTTGTTTTCTTCTTATTAAAATGTATTTTTTATCTCTTACATTTTCATGTAACACTTTATCCGAATCTGTACTTGCCCTCAGAATTAGAGTTTATCAGCAAACATTTGAATTATTTAACCAATGCAGAGAAATTATTATCAAAATCAACACTGGGTCAGAATATAAAGTAGTTTACAAAATCTTATGGAGGATGATGCGTGATTGTGAGTAACATTGCGTCCTAAAGCAGAGAGAAACCAGGCAGGATAAAACCAGTTTAAAAAAAGTTTGAGCTTGTCTTGGCAGATATGCTTCCAGTATTTTATACTGTCTATAATTATTTAAATGTGGTATCTCTTACTAGCTCTTCTTGCAGGGTTTTGTTGGGTTATATATAGAAATGTTGATGACTTATGTGGGTTTATTTTATATCATATTACTGTGCTAAAATTATTGTTTCAACTAACTTTTTATTACCCCATTGTCTATTCTGGTTCCTTCAATTTCTTTTTCTTCTCTTATTGCTATTGCTAGCATTTCTAATACAATGTTGAATAATATTGGTGATGATGGGCATCTTTGTTTTACTCCTGATCTTATAAGGAAGGCTTCTAGCTTATCCCCATTACAAATAATGCTTGCTGATAGTTTTAGGTAGATACTTCTTATCATTTTAATGAAAAATCCATGGAAAGACTTGCATGAAATAATAAGAGTGAAAAAGTAACATCAAGAGAAGGTTGTATACAGAGACAGCAATACTGTTCAAAGAATAACTGTGAACAACCAAGTTATTCTGAGTATTATAAATATGCAAATCAACTACAAGGGACAAGTGAAGGAAGATGCTATCCACCTCCAGAGAAAGAAGCGATAAATAGAAATGCATATTATAGTGTGTATGTGTGTGTGTGTGTGTGTGTGTGTGTGTGTGTATTTCTGTCAAATGGTCTTCTATAATGAGAGGCAGGGAGAGAGTAAGAGAGACAGTTTGTAATTTAAAATGTACCAAAAATAAATTAACTTAAAAATTGAAAAACAAAACAAAACAAACCAAAGCGTGATAAAGTATCCAGATTAGAAAAATCATCCCAAAGATACTTAAGGATAAAAATAAAAGATTAAAATTTGGAAAAACAAATTTTGATTTTTTTTTTCTCCATCAAGGAGATAGAATTGCCAGGTTTGAACCATAATGTCACAGTGCCAGATGCCCTTATAAAGGATGCATAAAAAGCTTTAAAAAGAAACAAAAAAGATAGAAAAAGAATCTCTATTGGACCAAGTATATTTAGAGCATCAGTGTGGTAGAGGCGATAAAATTAGGAGGGCAAGAAGGTACTGATATATATGGTAGGTAAAGAAGGGGAAGATATCAGACATAAAAAAGAAAATCTCAGACCTCATTAATACTGAAACAAAGATAACAGAATATAATAACTATGGAATTATATGCTTATTTCTCCCATCTCTATAAAATCTTTCTAAAAATCATCTCCATAAAAATCATGGTAATCTTCAATGTTAGTATTAATAGGAAATAAGCAGATTTTCACCAGTTATATTTAACAATGGGTTACCTACTTATAATTTTACAATAATCCAAGAGGAATAGAGGACATATAAACTTATCGTATTTATGTTTGTTGATTAAAAAAGTTCTTCTCTTCAGTGAACTTTTGTAAATCTTTTTCCATTTTGTCAGTTCTACTTTTTAAGGAGTTCTTCTCCTCATTGGATTTTTGTGCCACTTTTGCTGGTTGTCCTAATCTGTTTTCTTAGGTGTTATTTTTTCCAGTATTTTTTTGTGCCCCAGTTACCAAGGTTTTGACTCATTTTTCAAGATTTTCTTGAATCACTCTCATTTTTTCCCCCAATTTTCCTCTACCTCTCTTATTTCATTATTAAACTTCTTTTTGAGTTCTACCAGGAATTCTTCCTCTTCCTAAGACCAATTTACATTTTTTTCTCTTTGAGGCTTTGCATGTAGTTCTTTTGACATTGTTGTCTTCTTTTGAGTTTGTTTATTGACTTTCCTTTTTACCATAGTAACTTTCTGTGGTCAGGTTATTTTGTTGTTATTTGCCCATTTTCCGTCCTATTTCTTGACTTTTAATTTTATGTTAATGTTGGACTTTGCTCCTGGGTTGGAGGGAACACTGTTTCAAGCTTCAGGTTTTTTTCAAACTATTGTAAGTTGATCTGTACGTTTTTAGATCTACCAAGATGAAATGATCTGAGGAGAAGAGTGGTCACTTCATTCCTGGCCTGTGCTCTGGTCAGTTAGCACTCCCAAAGACTCTTTTCTGCCATAGCAATGTGTCCAGAGTCCATGCTTCTGCTAGGGCTCCTTCTTGCTATAGGATTGCACCTCAGAGATGCACTTGGCCAATGAAACAGACTCCTGCACCCAGTGGCAGCAAAGGGTCCCCTGTATTCTCCTTCTCACCAATTACCTGGCAACTCTAGTGTCTATGAACTGAGAGCTCTAGAAGGTACCACTATCAATTCATTCAACCCCCATAGCCTGTACTGGCTTATCAGGGCTCAGCCTGCACTAGATTGTGCTCCACTCTCACCCCAATGAGATAGACCTTCCTTGCCTACCTTCTAAGTTGTCTCGCACTGGAAAATTGTCTCACCCCATCCTTTTGTTGGTTATACCATTTCAGAATTTGTTGTGAAGCATTATTTTAACATTGTTTGGAGGGGAATTTGGGAGAGCTCAGGTAAGTCTTTGATTTTACTTTGCTATCTTCTACAAAAATGTCTTTTATCTGGTACAATAAAATACTGTTTTTACAGATTTCTTTATAACTAGGTGCCTCACATTCATATAAGGAATTTATATATGATTCCTTAGAATATTTAACAACATAAATAATCTGCTCAATGACTCTTTCTTAATAAATAGCAGGCCATCATATGTCCTCATCAAAGATATTTGCTACCATGGAAGAGATTCAACAGAGAGTCTAGATTTTAAATGTAACTTGTGTGGATGATGAAATCTTCCAGATAATCCTATATATGAATGACAGAGTACTTATTGCATCAAGCCCCATAACATTATAGAACCTTCTGGAATAGATGTATTATCACTAAAATGATTTTTAGCCTGTTCACTCACATAGAAATGTTTAAGTGGATGAGGATGGTTCTCTTGCCTCAGGTGTGCATATGTATTTGGAAGTATACTCTGTAAGGCATGCCTAAAAGCATGTAAAGCCTGGGACAGACAGTACAGATAGACAATGATTTGGGCCCTAAGTTAAATAGGAGAATTTGATAGTTTGATAGTTCTTGGGAAATTGTAATGATCTTTTCCTGATTCCAAGCTTCTCATGAAAGCAAAGGACCATCTTTTCATCATGTAATCTCCAAAAAATAACAGAAATCATAGTCATCAAGAAATTGTGACAGGAAGAGAAGATGGGTTCATTACATGGCAAAAGTCAGGGAGGACATCCAGATAGCTTTAGTAATCTATTAGTGCTCTCACAATGTTGGGTAAAAATGAGGGAGGCATCCAAAAACTTGGGTGGACCTCCTCTGGTGAACATATGATGGAGCAAGAACAAGAGTAACCCAAGAGAGGCAAACACATGTGGATGTTGATCTACATCATTAACAGTATTTCTCAAAGGAGTCATTTAAGTATTTGTTGCACCTGACACAGTGATGGCTCTGCCATTCTTAATATTTATTGTTTACAAATATTCATAGTCAGAGAGGTAGTGACAGGGACAGGGCATTGAGCAAATTAGTTCCCAATGTATCCTCATTATTTTCCTTAAATGCCTTTTTCTTTCTCATATTTTTTCTCTTTATCTCTTCATAATTTAACCTAGAGACTTCAGTTTCCCCAAATATATATATTGTATGTCCAAGTATGGTTCATTTTTTTTCCTTTTGTCTGTCCTTTGGTGAGTAGCTCTGAGGGTCTTCCCCTCCCAATTTGATAAGTTTGTGTGTGTGTGTGTGTGTGTGTGTGTGTGTGTGTATGTGTGTAAAAGGAGCCATCCATTGCCTCACTTCTTAAAGAGGCCTATTCACTGAATGGGCATTACTTCACTCAGAGTGAAAACTTGAAAAGACCTTACTTAGCTTAAAAGGGTCAAGGTTTCCAATTGCATCCTGAGCCATCTCCAGTCATCTTGATTGATATCTCACCACTGGGAATGGTTCTGCAGGAGAAAATGAGGCTGGCGACTTTGCACAGCCCTCCCTCATGAAAATCAAAGTCCATTGCAAGTCATGTTATCATCTCCCTGATGTCATGGCCCTCTGAGAATGCAGGACAAACCACAAGTGCTCAAGTTGTATAGTGAAATATTCAACTTTTCCACAAAAATCTCTTTTTTTCTACTTCATTAACCAGTTCCTTCTGTTCAGTTAAACATCAACGTCAGAATCAGAGATCAACTTTATGTGCTCTTTATCTTTTGAAGAAGAAAATTACCAAAACAGAAATAAATTATGGCTACTCACTACAACAATCAGAATAAGGACTGCCTATTTGAGGAATCAATTCCTAATCAAGGCAAAATGCTATTTCTATTCCCATATTTGGTGGTGAATGCCTTGCTAAATTAGTGGTTATGTAGTAACCAATGTTTTCACAAAAGAAAGAAAAAGAAAATTCACATGTAAGAGTTCACATATACTAGGGCAATTTATTGAAAGGGTATTCTTTCAAGTTGTCTGGAGAGGAGACTGGGATGCTATGTGACTTCAAATGTGTATTCAGATTAGGGCAGTGGTTTGACAGGTCTCAAGATTTGGATATTGTGTAGTTCCAAAGATGGCTTCATGGCTTTCTTCCTTCCCTACTCTGAACTTCTCCCTTCCCTTCCTGTTACTTCTCATCTCATCTTTTTTTTGTAACGAAAAGTTTCCTCTTTGACATGTGTTAGAGATTCTCCTTCCTTTTGAAGGGTTATGTTTGGATCATTGAGTGTCAAATATGGTTGAGAAGGATCAGAGTATGGGACTGAAGTGTTCATTGGTTTACTTAGGGATAGGTAACAGGGAGGATTGGGAGAAGAATTGTCTTATGATGTGAAGTTTTCTGGAATCAGAAGAAAACTTAACTATGTGAGATTATTAGAGGTGAGAGCACAAAATAATGGATAACTAAAACATTTTTAAGTCAATTGATATGGCGCATGACAAGAGGCTGGTCTTGGATTGATATAAAGTAGGCTTATGTTTTTTTTTCTTCTTGGGGTAATAAATATTAGTGATAATTTGTATTCCATGCTTAAGGTGGTATAAAATTTTAATACACAACGATCCTGATGAAGCCTTACTTGTTAACATAACTATTTATAAATGTGTATATTTCTGTATATATATTTTATAGTAAGCAATTTTGATTGCTTTAAATTTTTCAGAGTGAGAAATATAGCAATTGCTCTTGGAAAATCTGTAATGAGCAAAAGTATAGACAAATAATAATAAAAGAGCAAATATGTGACTACAGAGACAAATACATTTAGCTTTATTGAAACAGTTAAAGTTTTGTTGACCCTGCCACAGCATGTCAAGAGATTCCTATCTGTACCATTTTTTGGACATGGGATAGTGTGATCTGGGAGGTCTCTAACCAGAGTCCTGGATTTCTGTCGTGTTGTCCCCATTTCTTTCCACCCCCAGTTTTGTGGCATTTGTATTATGTGCAAAAATTCCTCTTTATGGTTCTGTTTAGGATTAACCATAACTGAAGCTAACATTACTTTACTTGTATACTTTTGTTTCTAATTTTTACTATATGAGGATATATTTGTTCATATATTTCTCTTAAAATATTGGCAGTTTCTCTGTGTTGTTCTATCAGTCTTATGATTCCTAAAGGGAGAATTTATGTCTTTTATTTATTTCATATCTTTCTACAACTTATCCTATAATAACAAAATACCTGATATTTATATAGCTTTTTTTTTTATAGCACTTTACATATATTGTCTAATTCAATCCTTAAAACTCTATGAGATACATACTACAGATATTACTCTTCTCATTATAAGGAAGAAAACTGAGGTTCAGAGAGAATAAATCATCATTAGAGGTGAAATGCAGACCTGAGATTCTCCTTACTTCAAAGCCAGTTCTACCAAATTCCTTCACACTGCTTCTCTACTATTCTTGAACTACTGATAACATAAGTAATGTTAATATATAGATAATCTGATCTGTAATAGGGTTTGAAATACAATGCATTTGTGTAAGTATAATGTAATATATGCAGCTGTGAAGGGTGGAAGCTACAGCAACCTGCACATTTGTGTGAATACCTTTTATAGCTAATGTATTAGTCTTAGTTAAGTCACTTGTCCTCTTGAGACTTCAGTTGTCCTCATTTCAAAGTATAAGCACTTATACATCTGTTTGTTTCTTAGTTACACTGAGCTTCTTGGAAAAGAAAGTGTTGTATAAATAATATGTTGTTAGTATTTTTATGACCTTTACTTGAAAATCAGGAATCACTGCTAAATTTATTTTTTCATCACCTATACTCAGTGGGGAAAAAAATGGCCTTTGCATGTTTTGGTGTAAAGTTTAGGAATCTAGAGGAAAAATGTTCAAGATGTTTTGTTAGGCTGTTTCTAATCTAGCATAAGTATCTCTAATATAATTTGAAAATCTTCAGTAATAACTGAAGTCTGGTCGACTACAATGCAGAGGTTGGCTTACCGGTTATTGTCTATCAGTTTTTGAAACCATTATAATGTTTAACCAACATGTTTCATATTAGGAAAGTAGCTTGTTATAATAAGTTTCTATTTCAATATCAAATTTAATTTAGATAAAATTTTTATTTCCTGAATTTTCTTAAATGTTCTTCTAAGTCATCAAGTAC
>JAQQSV010018401.1:0-11407 GCA_028646515.1 Pseudochirops corinnae | reverse complement strand
CTAAGAAATTATGTAGCCCTATGTGCACTGAGTTGCCATGCAAGCAAGTTCTGTCATGGACATCTGACCCAGAGAGGATGTTTCTCAATGACATGTCCAAGAGGTGTATGGACCGATTCCCAAACATCTGCTCCATGAGTCACAGGACTCTTTCCTCTCAATCCCATCAAAACTGCTGGCAAATGAAGTAATATGTTTTCAGTCATGCTATGGAGGTTTCGGTTTGAGCTGCTCCTCAGAGCCTTTCCTGGTCCCCCTAGTGCTAATTCGTTCCCTCTGAGGTGATTCCCCCTTTATCCTTTGCACAAATTGCTTGTATAACACATTTTTTTTTGCCCCTGGTTTTCTCCCTCAGCATTGCTAGATCCTGGAATCCATTTTGCATGTTGGAAGTAGAAGGGCCAAGTGCTGGGGCCATGATGGCAGATGAGAAAAAGCCCTGGGGAGACTTCCTGTGCATGTTGGCCTATGGAATGATTTGGTGTGTGAGGTTTGGTTTCTGCCCAAGAAGACGTTGTACGTCCATAAGCATCTGTCTAGATGGGCTCATAGGGAGGCAAAAATAGATCCCTTTGGCTTCTCCTTCCTCCCACCTTGCCTCTCCTGGGGAGACTTTGGTTCCTTCCAGGAGGAGAAGAGGAAGGTTGGGGCCAGAGGCTGCCCTAGTCTCCACAGAGAGAAGGGAAACTGGGCCAGAATTACATCAGTTACTTCCATTAAACATGATTAGTCTAGAGGAAAGGACTTTTAGTTTCAAGCATTCCTGATCGCTATCCCACAGTGGGGAGGGAGAGCCCCAAGCCATCTCTCCAAGACCAAGCTCCCTTCCTACCAGATGCCAATTCTTCAATGAGCAGATACAGCCAGTAGGTGAGAAATGCCTGTATTCAGGTCTATAGAAAACAGCACTCAGAGAAGGTATGCAGGGGAAAACATAAGGCAAACCACAAAGTGAAGGAGTTCTTTGTCCCCTTGAGAACAAGGCATCTGAGCTGGATCAGGAGAAGGAGGCCTAGGTCTGCCCCAAGAGAAAACTTCCCAAAACCCCCAGGTTAGTAAGGTCGGGATAGGGAGGTGCTGGACATGGCCAGATCCTCTCCTGGATGCTTCTCCTCTGAGTCTGTCTCTTCTTTCAGGGACCTGAAGAGAGGTTGGACAGGTACACCTTTCTCTAGAAGCTGGATGCCAGAAGAGCCAATATCTCCTCTCTCCCCATCACACTGAATCCCACCTCACATAGCCAAGTGGCACAGAGCCAAAGGTCGACCTTTGAGGAGAGTCTGTGTGATTGTCCCTCGGAGTGTGGCACACACCTCTGGGGGCAGTCATGGTTGAGATGGGCTAGGGGTCTGAGAGAAAGAGCCCCCGTTATCACAATGGCCAGGTGTAGACAGGTGTCCATGCAGTTGTGTGTTCTCCAGCAAGCAACAGGGCTTCGTTTACACTCATCTAAGCAAGGTTGGCTCTGGCAGCTTCCTCAATACTAAGGAGGAAGAACATTCTTGTGGACATTAGGCAGAAGGGTCTACAACTTCAGGGAGCAGACATGAGGAAAGCCTGGTAGCAGATGGTGTCTGCAGGCCCTGCCCTCTCAGAGGAAGGCAGTCCTGGGATGTAAGAAGTCTGACTTGGGAGAGGAGGTGGGAGAGAAGGAAGAAGTGGGCCCTGGTGCAGGCGAGGGGAGCTTCTGGGCCCTGGGAACCTGATGGTCCAAGGCCTGCAGAGGGAGGGCTGGGGGAGAGACAGTTCCTGCCATCATTTCCACATACCGACACACACACACACACACACACACACACAGAGTAAGAACCACTGATGAAGAAAAGCATAAAGCTGCTTTATGTAAGCAGGGAGGGTGGGAAGGGACTGAAATGGGGAGAGAGAGTGAGGGTTTGTGGTCAGAACAGGAGCAGGGGGGAAAAGGGGGAGGCCTGATCAGATTGGGGGGGAAGGCTGGGCAGGATCAGCTTGAGTGGGTGGGTGGGGAAGGCTGGGCACCATCAGCCTGGGCCAGGGGTAGGTTGCAGGGAGGGCAGGGCCCTTCTCCCTCTCTTGAGCTGGGCAGAAGTCCATGCCTCAATGAGTCTTTGAGATGGACACGTTCAGTGAACCCCTGCTCTATCTCCCCATTTGTCAGGGGTTCCTGGAGCTGTGCCAGGCTCTAGCCAGCAGGACCCCCAGGAGGAGGATAACCAGCCCAGCCAGGCTGAAGCAGATGAGATTGCCCAAGGTGTAATCCTGGGGAGCAGGATCTGGGAGGGAGAAGGATGGTTATTGGAATAGGGAAGAGACCCTCGATCTCAGGCCCTCATTGAGGGAGGCCCAGATTCCTCTCCTCCCCCTCCCAGGCTCCTCTGCCCCAGCCCAGCCCATGCCCCTGGTCACTCAGGGCTGGGATCCTAAGTGTGGGGGTGAGGGTGGGGGCTGGGGGAGAGCAACCTCAGGGAGGGTCTGAGGCAGTCTCCCCCTCACCCCCAGTGCTTCCTCTGCAGGGGCCCTGAGGCAGCCCCAGGGCCTTTTCTTGGCCCCTTCCCTTGGCCCTCACTTCCTCTCCTCCCTCTGCCCCTTCATGTGGTGAGGAAGAGCCCAGTTCAGATTGCACCTCAGACATGTCCTCTCTGTGTGACCCTGGGGTGGTCCCCTCCACTCTCTGCCTCAGTTTCCCAATTACAGCTCCCTCTATGAGGGCTGCTGTAAGCATCTCCTGAGGTAATCATTGTAAAGCAGCTAAAGGCTTTATCTGAGCTGGTGACTAGGAATGTGGCACCAAGAAGCATTTCCTGCTTACGTTCATCGTAGACCCTGGCCTCAGGGAGCCCCCATTCTAACAGGGAGAAGACCTGAAAGTGGCCAGGTCTGGCCAAGTTTCCCGCAGAGCAGATGGCAGGTGATGTCTGCCGGCAGGCCCTGGGAGGAGGGAAGACGTGCACCAGGGGAAGGGAAACCTCCCAGAGGAGGAGAGACGTCAGAGTACTGGGAGGAAGTGAGAAATCAGTGGTGCAGAATTGCAGGCAGGGGCCACAGCCTGTGCAAAGGTCTGGAGAGGATAGATGAAGTGAGTGTGAGAGGAAATATGAACAGGGAGCCCACAGTGTGAAGGGAGGGACAACACCTGTGCTCACAGAACCCCCAATGTGGGGGGAGGAACACAGTCCTGTCCTCAGGGAGCCTCCAGTGTGAGGGGAGGGACAAAGCCTGTGCTCAGGGAACTCCCAGTGTGAGGGGAGCAGACACAGCCTGTCCTGAGGGAGCCCCCCAGTGTGAGGGAAGGAGAAAGCCTGTGCTGAGGGAGCTCCCAGTGTGAGGGGGAACACAGTCCTGTCTTGACGGAGCCCCTCTGTGTGCGTATGAGGGGGGACACATCCTGTCCTCAGGGAACCCTCAGTCTTATTCAGGAATTCAGGTCTACAGACTCTTCTTAAGCCCTCTCCTGGTCCATTCCCTGTTCTGGGTCAGACCCACAGGAATCATGACAAAACAAACCTGCCTCCTGCCTCCAGGGGCTGACACTTCCCTGAAATGCTCTGGTACCATGTACATGGATCAATAAGTGGGGACTCATCTGAGGAGTGGGGTGGCTAACATCTGGGGAGGGGGACAGGAAAGGCTTCTTCAGGAGGAGGCTTCTAAGCTCAGCCTGGGAGGGATGAGGAGGTGAGTGGAGAGCATGCCAGGCAGGGGGGACAGTCTGGGCAAAGATCTGGAGGTGGGAAAAGGAGAATAACCAGGTGCTACAGGAGAAGTGGTGGGAAATGAGGGACCCTGGACAGGGCAGGCAGACCCTAACTGGACACCCAGCTCTGCCTCCCTCCACTGTCTGCTGGGAATCCTCTAGTCACTCACCAAACTGTGTGTTCCCAGGTTCAGGGAGTGGAGAGAAGGTCCCTGGGGATGAGGAAGGGGGCAGGGTTAGGGGCTGGCAGGGGAGCCCAGAGAGGGCTGGAGGGTCTGGAGGGAGCCCCAGGTGTCAGCCCCAGCTCTGCCCAGACCTGCTGGGTGTGGGATATTGGGCAAGTCCCTCCCTTCTCTGGGCCTCAATTTTCCTTCTGTTAAATGGGTGTGTGTGCTCAGTGACCTCTCCTGTTCACTTCTGAGATTTGATGATTCCATGATTCTTCTGACCCCTCTTCCAGCTCGAGCTGGGACTTTGGGGGCAGGGGAGGGACACAGGGAGAGGAGAAGGTTGATGGTTTTGGGGGTATTTTACCTCCCCCTCCCCACTGGCTACACCCAGGCCTGCTCTGGCCTCCTCTTGGCTCCCCCTCTCACCTCCTCAAGCCACTTTCCTGGGACTGAGTAGGCACCTTGTGTGTCTGTGGGACCAGCATAACTGGATAGGAGTCAGATGGTGAGGGTGTATAGAGGGGACAGGGAGGAGAGGCCTGCCTGCCTGCATTCTCTGAGCAGGACCCATTGCTCAGATTCCCCTCCCCTCCCTTTGAGCTTCCTCCTCCCCCAGCCATCCTGGCCCCTGGGGTCCCCTGGGGCAGGGCCCTGAGCAGGTAAGATGGTGCCCCAGTACCAACGAGGGAGCTGAGGAGGGAGGAGGGGCTGGGGGGCTGGGTCTCCCTCACCTGTGACCCTGAGTTCCAGGGGGTCACTGGGGAATGACCACTCATGGGGAATTCTACTGTGCAAGCTGTAGCATTGGTATATTCCTTCATGGGAAGAGTTGAAGACAGAGATGAGGAAATTGCCTTGTGACCCCCTTCCATGGAGCAGGATTGTGTCTTGCTTGATCTGTTCTCCATCCTTGTACAGGGCATATCTGTTACACCATCCCTCTGACTGACACTGGAAGGTCACATTGTGTCCTGAGGCCACCTCAGGGCTGGGCAGGGCTGAGAGGGAGGGTGGGTCATACAGGCCTGGGGGAGGAGAAAGTGGAGAGCCCAGAGTTAGGCTTGTAACCCCCCTCTTTTAGAGGACGGGCCAGACATGGCTGGGGGGAAGACAGACCTGGCCCTGCCTAGACCTCTGCCTGGGGTTGGAGGTTTAGCTCATCTCCAGAAGAATGGAAACTTTAAAGTTTGTGGGAGGGGAAAGACCTTGGACAGCTCTGGTGTGAGGGATAGAAAGTAGGTGGGTGAGTAGGGGGAGAAAGAAAGAAAGAGAGAGAGAGAGAAAGAGAGAGAGAGAGAGAGAGGGAGAGAGACAATTGGGGGCCAGTGTGGGACAGGAGACAGGGACAGGGCGTCTTCCTCCCTGGTCTGGCGCTGGGAGCACCAGTCCCTGGTTCTTTGTCACAGAATCTCTCTCCATGGGGGTCGGAGTTGGGGGCCTATTTAAGACCCATCTCTGCATTCTGGGGGTAGTTATCAGCTCCCCAAAGCAGAGCCTGGCTCTCATCCTGGACCCTGGGCTGGGCCCTGGGCAGGTTTGGAAAGGAGAGTAAGAGGCTTGGCTGTGACTCCTGGTTCACTTCCATCCTGGTCTCCTAAAGCTTCCCGGACGGAAAATCCTTGGGAAGACCCAGAGGAGTCACCTGTTCCCCTCCCTGTGCCTAGGCCTGAGCTGGGGGAGGGACAGAGCAGCAGCAGGGCCTCCTTGCTCCCTCTCCTGCCTTGGGAGGATCAAGGCTGGGAGGGGGAGATGCCCCCCAGCCTTGTGTGCCCTCTCCAGAGAGTCAACTACTCCATCTAGTGACCTGAGACCCAAGTTGAGCCTCCTGCCTCCTCCCTGGCCTGAGGCAGCAGTGGATAGAACCCTAGGCCTGAGTCAGGAAGACTTGAGTTCAAACCTAGCCTTAGACACTTGTCAACTATGTGATCCTGGTTCAGTCACAACCTGTCTCCTTGTCTCAGTTTCCTCAGCTGTAAGATTCAGATCATAATAGCACCAGCCTCACAGAGCTAATAACTATGAAGAGCTTGGCACATGGCAGGTGCTGTGTATACCCTGATTCCCCTTTCCCTCCCATCCTGGCCCCAGAGGGAGAGCAGAGGCAGAGCCAGGGGAGAGGACAGGAGGGGACAGGAGGGGCAGAGGCAGAGGGAGGCTTGGGGCCAGACTGGGCTGGGGAGGAGCTTAGGGGCTGCTGGGACCTAGAGCCAGCCCTGCCTGAGGGGCCTGGGCTGGGGGAGTGTCTTCACCTGTCACCACCAGCTCCAAGGGTTCACTGAACCCTGACCAGTCATATGAGCGGCTGTACCGACAGTAGTAGGTCCCTGCATGGTTTGCAGTCGCTGATGGGATGCGAAACTCAACCCCCATTCCAGAGGGTTTCTGATCCCTGCTCTCTGTCCTTCCAGACCCTTTTTCTTTCTCCAGACGGTAATTATCAGCCTCTAAAGACCCCCAGCACCTGAGGGTCACACTTTCCCCTACGGGCACTAATGAGCTGTTCTCTGCCCTGAGAGAGGGTCTGGGGAGTGTGTCTGGAAGGAAATGAGAGTTGTCACTTCCAGGGGATCCCCTTCTCTGTGCCCCCCATACTGGGTTCGCTCACTTTAAACCCTCCCAGCCCTGCCCAGCCCTCCCCCTCCCTCTCCTGGGGGCAGCTGTCTCCTCTGGGCAGGGGGAGTGTGGGAGGAAGGACTCATCTGCCTCTGCCCTCATCCTCTGGCCCAGACACAGCCCTGGCAGAGAGGATCCTGGTTACTCCCAGCTCCCCACATCCTCCCCACCCAACACCCCCAGAGAAAGGAGACAGAGGGCCCAGAGCCTGGACTTAGGGCTGGTGTGAGTGAAAGGAGCTGGACACCAGGAGACCCCCCTAAGAGCTCCAGCTTCTCTCTCCCCCACCCCCCGCTGGGTTACCTCAGGCTGGTCCCTCCTCTCTGGGGGAGAGTTTCTTCCTCCACAAAATGGAGGGGGCGGCTTGGACTTGACAGTGTGTACAGTCCCCTCAAACATGGGACTTCTTTGGACTCACCAAGGCACAGCAGGACAGAGAGTGTGGGGCTCATGGTGGTCCCAGAGACTGGTGGGAGAGGGGCTGCTGGCTGTCCAGGACACTGTCTGAGGCACAGGAGGGGACCAGGGCGGGCTCTGCTCTGGCTTTGCCAAAGCTGAGAAGGTTCACTTCTCCTTCCTCTCTGGGGTTACTACTTCACTGATGGCCCCATGATATGGGGGTGTGTGTGTGTGTGGAGTTATAGAGTTCTCTAGTGTCAGAATGATGAAACATTCTTTTCTACCTTTTTTGGTTGTAATTCAGGCCCCACAGCCCAGGAAAGATCCCCAGGTAAGGATTAGGTGCCAGCCCTCATATCCCCTCCCCCCTCACATGTGTTGGTCTCACCTGGGGCCATGAATCTGACCCTGGTCCCCAAACCAGATCCTGCCCTCCCCCTGAATCCTCCTTCCAGCCCTGCCTCTTTTCAACAGGCTTCAGTCCCTTGCCAAAGAGACAGGGATTCCTGTGTCCTTCCAATGAAGGGGTCAAAGCCACCCCACAGAATAAGGGGCTAGTGGGTGGGTTGCTTGGGAAGCTGCTGCCTCAGGGCCCAGGGTGGTCTCTTTTGGACTTTTCCCCATCACTTGGCTAGCCTCAGCCCATCCTGAGCACTGGTGAGACCTCTGCCTTCTGTCCACTGAAGGCTCTGGGACTCTCCCTCCCAACTTGTCCTTAGGTTGGCAGGTCAGGTCCCCAGGCCAAGGTCACTATTTCTTTAGTACCATTGCTTATGATCGCCCCACCCCATGTGTTCCCACAAGTGATTTGGCCTGTTGGTGTCTCCCTAATATCGGTTACCCCGGTGACATCGGTTAGCTCCCAGTCATCCTACAAGCGTTTTCTTAGCTTTTACAAAAGTGTGTTTACTGAGAATTCATGGCAAAGTGCCAAGTCCCAGAAAGTCCTATCCCTGGTCCCCAAGTGGCAGGCCACTGTCCCTCATGTACCCCCACTTGGTGGCTTCAGGCATGAAGTGGTTACTGGGAAAACGGAGAGCCATCTTTGGGAGGGTTTGCAGCCCTGCTTCTGGCTTCCAATGTGAGGGGTGCTCACCCCATCTCTGGTACTGAAATCCCCCCAAGTCTTCTGCGGCCCCCACTCCAGTACCGTCATGGCTGATGTGAGACATTGCACCCCGTGCTGCTGTTGGAGATGCAGTGCAGTGCCAGACTTTGGGGAGTTAGAACCAAGGAGTGTATGTGTGAGTGTGTGTGTGTGTGTGTGTGTGTGTGTGTGTCTGTCTGTCTGTCTGTCTGGGTATGACTGTGTGTGTGACTATGTGTGAGAGAGTGTGTGTGAGAGAGTGTGTGTGTGACTGTGTGTGTGACAGTGTGTGTGAATGTGTGTAAGAGTGTATGTGACTGTGTGTGAGTGTATCTGACAGTGTTTGAGAGAGTACGTGTGTGACTGTGTGTGAGAGAGTGTGTGTGATTGTGTGTGTGACTGTGTGTGTCTGGCTATAACTGTGTGTGTGACTGTGTGTGAGAAAGTATGTGTGTGAGTGTGAGTGTAGGTGTGTGAGTGTGTGATTGTGTGTGTGACTTTATATGAGAGAGTGTGTGTGACAGTGTGTGAGTGTGTATGTGACTGTGTGAGTGTGTGTGTGAGTGTGTGTGGGTGTCTGGGTATGACTGTGTATGAGACTGTGTGTGAGAGAGTGTTTTGTGACTGTGTGTAACAGAGTGTGTGAGTGTGTGTAACAGAGTGTGTGAGTGTGTGTGAGAGAGTATGTGTAACTGTGTGTGGGACAGTGTGTGTGAGAGAGTATGTGTGACTGTGCGTGTGACAGTATGTGTGAGTGTGAGTGTGTGTGACTGTGTGTGAGTGTGTGTGATTGTATGTGAGAGTTTGTGGGAGACTGTGGGAGACTGTATTTGTGAGTGTGTGTGAGAGTGTGTATATGTATGCTTGTGTGTGTGTGAGTGTGTGTGTGGTGTATGTCTATGTATTGTATGAATAAGTGTATAAATGTATGTGTATGTGTATTCATATGTGTTTATGTGTATAGTGTGTATTGTGTGTGTCTGTATAAAAGAGGGAGGGGCAGGAATTCAGGGTCCAAGGCCCTCCTGGCTGTTCTGAGCTGTGTCTAAAAGCCTCACCTGTGACTAGTCCAAAAGAGGGAACCAAAGGATCAGTGACATAGCTGGGTAGTCCTGAGGGCCCCCTCCCATTCTGAAAGTGCCCATGGGGCAAAGAAAGGGAAGCTGGATGTGGATATGATGGGGGGTTGGGGTGCCTGTGTTTGTAATATCAGCCTGTGTAATCAAGTTGTAAAATCACACTTGCCCCAGCCTAAAAGCATTAACTCTGCCTCTTCCCTAGGCCAGCACTACAATTCATGAACTGTTTATCCCTGCTTGGTACAGTAACAAGGTATACCTATGAACCCTGCACTCAACCATCTAAGCAATCCCTTTGTCTTAGAGAAATGTATAGCTCCCTTGTTCTACTGGCCAGTTGCACCTATGAATCCTTCAATGCACTATCAGTGAGCTAACTCCTCTCCAATTAGGCACTTCCTGAATCCCCAATTACCCTAGCTTGCCAACATCCATCTTGTCAAACAGGACATTGATGGGTAACAGACTGGACACCTCTCAGTCAGAATTGACCATTATCTGACCTAGTGACATTTCAAGCCTAAAACCACACCTCCATGCAGCCCCCTCCCCTTGGGATTCTTCCCAGTGAATTATGGGCAATATGTCTGCACAGTAGATATGAAAAGTGGATGCCCCTTTAAGTACTGACCACTCCTTAACTCCTCCCTAATCCCACCCTTACTCACCTAGTTAGCATAATTGATACCTGATTTACAATTTTATTGCTTTATAACCTGTACCTCTGACTCCTGGAGGTTTGCAGGCTCCCTAAGACCCCCATGCCCACTGTAAAGCATAACAATAAACTTTAACAATCCTGATTCCAAAGATTACTTGAGTCCTGCGAAATTCTTTCCAGACTAGAACCCTCCAGGGATTCACTGGGGTCCCTCAAACACCCAGCTTTTCTCACCCTCTTCAGATATACCCTCACACAGCACCCCACCTCCACCTTAGAGATAATTCCAGATGGAATGGCATTAGCATTAAGAGCAAGGGGAAAGGCTTCCTTCAGAAGGTGGGAACTCCTCTGGGACGTGAAGGGTGCAGAGGAATAAGGGGGTCAAGGAAACAGTGGCTGAGGCTTCCTCTGCCCCTGCTCTGGGTTGGGTTAGCTGTGGTCAGCTGAGATCAGAAGTCCCATTGGGGATCAGCCAAACCAGCAGCTTCCTGAGCTCTGGTTTGTACCAGACCCCATGCCGTGAGAGAATCTTGCCTTTTGGCCTTCTGTGTCTACCATGATCATCAGTGCTGTGGGAAGGGTGAGCTAAACATCCTGTGGGAACTCCGGAGTTGTGTGGCCCAAAGTGACCCTAAATCTCTCCTCTGTCTGGGGCACCATCCCCTTCACACACTCTCTGACCGAGGGAAAGCTGCTGATGTGTCCTTGGCTGGACTCTACCTGCCTATCTCTTTGCCTTTCGAAAAAGGTCCCCCTCTTCCAGAATGCCCTCCTCCCCTTTAAAACTCACAATCCCTAACATTTCTCCAAATACTGGCTATTTTCTCCCTCCTACATTCAGTCTTGGGTAAGTGCCTACTGCGTGTCAGGCACTATCCCTCTAATTTCAAAGTTATGGTAAAGTAGTTTAATTAGATTCAGGAAAATGCATCTGAGTAAATTCACTGGAGTCAAGCACTCCCATTATCTGAGGCTCAAACAGGTGGGATAATCTCTGCCCAATCCACAAACGCTGCTAGATCTGGATTCTTCCACGCTGGGCATTAGTTATACCTAATGGCATTGTCACATCTGTAAAATGGGTAAGCACACCATCTGGGTGTAGGACACTTGAACAAATTGAAAGCAATCCCGAAGTGAGCCTTCATCTAGCCTTTGGTGTTTTCCTATGAGGATGTGGACAGGCCTCTTAAAGCCTCCTGGAGAATTGCTTTCCTTGATGCTGACTGAATTGGCTGGCTCCCAGGATTGTGGGATGGAGGCTTGTAGTAAAGAGCTACCCAGTTTTTCTGGCTCGGAAAAAGCATGGGAAAAATGCTCAGCCTTTCTTTATCCTTCTCTGGGTTGCAACTCACCTGCCCATTCTCTACAAGGGAGGAGATGGCTGTAGCATCTAGCTTCACCCTAGAAGCTCACTCCAATCACCTGTGGCTCCAAGCAGCTGTAGCATGTGCAGTGGCCATACCCTGGTAAAACCTTCTTGTCAGGGGAGCTAACTAAAACTGAGGATAAGTTACAGACTCCAAAGCTGTCAGTGAGTTGTGGGGGTGCTTACCCAAGCACGTGAACCCTTGGTGTGCAGGTGGACACAATTTGTTCCAACGGCCTCGAAGCTGTTGCCAAAGCAGGCACTGTGGAGGGCTTAGAGCTTGGTCAGACATCAAAGAAGCCAGGGTCATCCACTGCATTCCAAACCATTGCCAATTGGCTTGACTTTTACCT
>JAQQSV010018400.1:0-11407 GCA_028646515.1 Pseudochirops corinnae | reverse complement strand
CTATTTTTTAGGGTGTTGATTTCTTCAGTCAGATTGCTGACTCTCTTTTCATGATTTTCTTGCAACATTCTTATTTCTCTTCCCAATTTTTCTTCCACTTCTCTTATTTGGTTTTGAAAATCCTTCTTCAGCTCATCTCTAGCTTTAAGGCAATCTTAATGTTTATTGGAAGCCCCTTGTGGGGGTGCTGTGGCTACACTCTCCTCCTCCCTCTCTCTGCCATGATCCTTCTTTTCCCCAAAGAAGGAATCTAGGGTTTGGTTGCTGTTCTTACTTTGCTTCTTATGCTTATTCTTACTCATGGTTGGTCAGTCCGTGATTTTTTTTTTTTAAATCTCTGTGGGGCTCTGTTTCCAGAAGGGAAATCTCTGTCCCAAATTACTGGGGTCCTGTCGGCTGCCGTAGCCCTCAGGAAGGTCCTGGGTCCCTTTCCCACTTCTGGCTCACTGGATAATGAAGACTCACAGGATCGAGGTCCAAGACTGCAATCTGGATCCAGGCCGCTCAATGCGAGAACACTTGGCCTCTGAACAATCGCTTAGTCCCCCTGCTGTCTGCAGTCCAAGGGCATGGAAGCTGCAACGCGGAGGCGGGTGCAAAACCTCTGCCTTTCGCTTTCCAGCCCTGGAGGCCTTTTAGGCCGGACCGCTGTTTTCCCCCGATTTTGCAAGCTCCACTGACTAGTTCTGAGCTGCAGCTGCCGCTAATCCACTCATCAGAGGCTCCTCGGCTCCTCCCGTCCAGCTGCCCCTGAGGCTCAGCCAGGGCTTCAGGCCAGGCCTGTTTCAGTTCGCAGTGCTGATATGGTTCCTTGTAGCCGAGCTGACTTTAGTGGAAAGTATATTTGTGTGCGTTTTGGAGTTCTAGGATTAGTTTAGAGTCATATTTTATGGGTATTTTGGTGTGGCTATGTGAGAGCTGTGATATGTTGCTGCTCCCACGCCGCCATCCTCTGGCATCTTTTAAACCACTAAGTTTGACTCTTAGTTAATTCAGATAGTTCTACAAATTGGGCTGTTCTCATACTACATAACTTAAGCAGAAAATTTGTGTTGGAAACTATTAAAACAGTGGTTCTCAACCTATGGGTCACAATCCCTTTGGGGGTCAAACGACCCTTTCACAGGGGTCACAGGGGTCACCTAAGACCATCGGAAAACACATATTTCCAATGGTCTTAGGAACGGAGACACCACTCCTCTATCCGTCTGCAGGCAGGTCCACCCACATGCAGATACGCCCACATACCAGTATTAAGGGGTTGTGACATTAGGAAGGTTGAGAACCAGTGTATTAAAAGGTAAGATTGTTAGAGTTCATTGTGGCCCAATTTGTAAGTCTTTGAATAGTTCCAGTAAATAATGAGGAACCATTGCAGGTTTTGAACAGGGAAATGATATAATAAAAATTCTGTTTGGGGAAGATTCCTATGCTGCTGGTATATAGTTATCTCACCTGGCTACAGGGAGGAAAGTACTTTGTCAACATTAAAGTACTATATAAAGATTAGCCATTATTATGTACAGATCATGGTCAGCATTGAAGCAGTTACCATCAGGTGGCTTTTTACAACAGGAGTGCCAAGCAGCAGTAGGAGTGCAGTGACCAGCAGTCACCGTAAGCATGTCAGGTTTCTAGGCAGGGAAAACCACGATTTAAGAACATGCAGTGATCTGTCACGAGTGTATTGGTTAACTCTCAATTTTTAGAATATAGTTTACTCAAGACATAAAAAGTTAGAGGTGGCTCTGAAAAACTATAAGCAATTAAAGAGTAATTGTTAATCCATTAATTCTTATTGCCTCTTGATCTCTTTTCTTAAATAAAACAAGCCTAACACTTAAATAAAATGCACCCAAGTACACTGTCTGGCACATACTTAATAAATGCTTGATGACTGATTGAATAAAAGCCAAATTAATTTTTTCCACAAGTCAAAAGCTGCCATCTGTAGTTTAAAAGCCCAGAAGTAGACATCAGAAAACTAAAGAAGTTCAGAAGCTTCTTTCCAGCTTCATCTATAACGCTCAAAATATTTTATTGTACTTGTCCTTAGCTTCCCCAGTCCAATGTTATGATCCTTAATTATTGTAATTAACATATGTTAAGTCTTTTAAAGAGACCTTTGAACCTTGTGCTTTAGGGAAGTAGCTTAAGAGTGAGCTATGTGGGGTCCTTTCAACTTGATGTTTTATAAAGAGATTTGTAGCCTGAGTGCCAGTTAAGTGGGGTATTACTCTATTATTATTACACTAATGTAGTGAAGGTTATAACTATGTCTCAGCTGGCAAACTGACCACACCTCTCAGCACATGATTTTACTTCATCCTTTGCTGAGTTTAAGGCCATCCTTGTACCAGCTCCCTTCTCTTTCTCTTCCTCAAAATTTCCTATATCTTTTATCTATCTGCTTCCCACTGTGTCCGAGAGAAAGAAGATAATCACTTCTCCTTCTCAAGGCTAACCCTTCCATTTGTGCCTTTTTTCCTCATTCTCTCTCATACCCTTTGGAGCCTTGTTCTATAAATTATGCTATCTCACTCCTACATCATTTATCTCCACTGGCTCCTTTTTCCTGCCTACAAACAGGGTCTCCCCATCTTAAAAATAAATCTTTCCATGTGCCTGCTGGACTAACACTTAGAAATTATGAATTCTAGGGGACAGCTAGGTGGCACAGTGAGTCGAGTACCGGCCCTGGAGTCAGGAGGATTTGAGTTCAAATCCGGCCTCAGACACTTAACACTTACTAGCCGTGTGACCTTGGGCAAGTCACTTAACCCCAATTGCCCTGCCTTTTCCCCTCCAAAAAGGGAAAAAAGAAAAAGAAATTATGAATTCTGGTGCTGACTCTGCTACTTTCCTGTATGATCTTGTGTTAGTCCTTAACTTTTTTAGGTCCCATCTTTCTTCAGAGAGAGAAGGAATATCAGTGGTGATAGCAGATGCTTTCTACATACCTTTCCAACCTAATAACCTCAAAGTAAAAAATGTTTTAAATGTGCCAACTCTATAGTATTCAAGTTGAATGTATAAGATGACAAGACAAAAACACAAAGTAAAAGCCTTGTGAAACAACATCACTAAACTTTTAAGCCCTGCTTTTGGCCCATACCCTGCATTTGTACACCAGGTCCAGCTATGGGGACCCCTACTCCTACGCATAGCAGTGATTCAGTATTTACCCCCCCAGCACTGCAACCACACATAAAGGTCGAAACCACTGATTCTGCCTAGCCTTACAATTAAAAAAGTAGAATAAGCATAGGGTTGGGGTGGCAGAAGGCACAGAAGTACAGAACTCAAGGAAAAGAGAACTAGGAATATTAGCTAGGGTCTCTCTCTATGGAATTTACTCTGAGCAAAGAACCAGCCAGCCCCCCATCACTCCCCAAATTGGGAGAATCTCTCAACCTCAGAGGTCTGTACAGGAAAAATGGTACATGTAATAGTGGAAGGGAAGGGGCCAAACAGTGAGTTAGGAAAACAGAGATGACCTGATGGGAATATTTTTTAAGGCTGAAGTATAAAAGTTCTAAAAGAAGATTTGGGTATAAGCCTACCTCTTAGCTCCTAAGCAGATAAACCTAAAGTGAGATTCAAAAAGAAAAATAAGTAAACATTCAAAAGAAAGCCATCACAAATTGAATATATATTATACTTGGAAGGGAAATGAACTAAAAAAACCCAATTTTTTTGAAAAAGGACTCTGGATTCCCCAGAGTTCATGGCACAACTATATGTAGTTGTTATAGAATATCAACTAAAAAGTCCAAAATGGCAAAGAGAGAGAAAGAGAAATAAAAACTTTTAAAAGGTTATTTTAGTACAGAAATTAGGTTGGAAATTAGAGCTCTTAAAGCAGAAATAATGAAAACAAAAAAACAGAGTAGGCAACTTAGAATACATAATAGAAAATTATTCCAAATTATAAATGCTCTGAAGAAGAGAATGACAGAGGTAGAACATAAAAACGCAGAAGTAGAAGAAAATTTTGCATTAGAGAAGCAAAAGGCAACAACTTTGAAAGAACATACTAATTCTATATAAGACAAAGAGATTGAAAACAGAATACACTGAAATAACAGTCGTTCAGCCCTTTTTAGGTCACGTCTGACTCTTCATGACCCCATTTGGGATTTTGTTGGCAGAGATACTGGAGTGGTTTGCCATTTCTTCCTGCATCTCAGTTTTACAAATAAACAACTGAGGAAAATAGGGTTAAAAGACTTGCCCCAGGTCACATAACTAGCAAAATGAGTTTTCCTGACTCCAGGCCCAGAACTTTATCCACTGTGCCACCTAGCTGCCCGTGTGAACTCTGAACCAGCATTTGCTCTGTTGTAACTTATAACTCCTAAACTTAAGTGACCTCCCAGTCTCAGTTTTCCCAACAACAGAAATTACTGATATGTACCATAATATCAAGCCAGACAAAACATCTTGTAAGTGAATAAGTAGTAGTTTATATCATCTTTTAGAGTAATAATTATAATAATGATTTAATTATTGTTCACAGAGCAAGAGAAGAAAGATAATGGAGAGAGAAATGTATGCAATACACAGTGTCAGGCAAAGTGACAAACTGCCTGTGTATCATAAATCCTGGTTTCCTAGTTTAATAGTTGGATGAAATGTGAAGGATAGTAGTGAGTCAAAGAGCAAATCATAGGAGCAATTAACAGCAATCTAAGGAAAAAGGATAATTATAATAAAA
Source organism: Pseudochirops corinnae (assembly GCA_028646515.1). Lineage (NCBI taxonomy): Eukaryota > Metazoa > Chordata > Mammalia > Diprotodontia > Pseudocheiridae > Pseudochirops > Pseudochirops corinnae. The sequence goes on along the minus strand of JAQQSV010018400.1, from coordinate 6,690 downwards.
TGTAATAGAACTCTTGGGATAAAGCTAAAGCTATTCTCAGAAAAATAAATTTAATCTCTTAAAATATGAGCTCACAAAATAGAAGAAAGGAGAGTGATTAATGAGCTAAGTATAATTTTTTAAATGAGAGAATTAACAAGTTAACAAATCCAAAATAAGCACAAAATAAGACACTTTGAAAACTAGAAGAGAAATGGGTAAAATAGATAACAGAAAGTCTATAGCACTGATAAACAAAACTTCAGATTCATTCTGTAAAAAGAATAATAAAATCAATGACCCTTCAGAAAACCTGATCACAAAAGAGACAGGAAGATCAGATTACTAGAATTAAGAATGACCAACCTGAAGTCACAACAGGTAAAATGGTAGTAAAAAGAATTAGCAGAATTTTACACAATTATATATTATGCAAATAGAAAGCCCAAAGGAAACAGATGATTACCTTCAGAAATATATAATGTCCAGATTAACAAAACAAAAGGGTAGTGATCCTAAACAAACCAGATTCTGGAGGGGAAATTGAATAAGCCATAAATGAACTATTAAAGGGGGAAGAAGGGAAAGGGAACGAGTCCAGACAGATTTATAAGTAAGTTCTATCAAACCTTTCAGAAGCAATCAAAACCTTTGCTTCACCATTTATTCTCAATATCTCAGAAAGAAAGCACCCTAGTAAATCCCTTCTATGCAACCATTTTTTTCCCTATACCTAAATTCCTTATATTATGGAGGTATAATGCAGAAAAAGAGAACTTCAGACTAATATCACTAAGGAATATTGATGCAGAATTTTAAAACAAAATCATAGTTAAAAAAAAAAAGACTGCATCAACATTACCAAAAAAAAAATAGTCCACTGTGATCATCTCATTTTTTACCAAAAATATAAGAATAGTTAAATATTATGAAAAAAATTAACATAATCATAGTACAAACATAAAGCACATGATTATATCATTAAAAAGATAGTCATTGCTTGTGGTCAGGCTGTACCAATATAATGAAAACAATCATACTACTCAGATTTACTTATAGATTTAATGTTACATCAGTAAAACTACCAAAAGGTTATTTTATGAAACTAGACAAATTAAGAACTAATTTCACTTATGGAAAGAAAATATCTAGAATGTCAAAGGAAATGAGAAAGTAAGAATAAAAGGATAAAAAGCACTTTCCTGCAAACTATACCAATCATACAATACCAAGTATTTTTTAAGTTTTACTATGTGCCAGACTTTGTTTTAAGCTCAGCTCCTGAAGGAGGTTATATTTTAAAGGTGGAAACAGCATAAATATAAACAGGTACATGTAAAATATATGTAGAGTAGATGGAACAAACATATGAAGCTGTATTATAAAATAATAATCATTAAATATGTTTGCTACTAGTTTAAAATAGAACAGCAGGTCTGTGAGAGTGACTAGATAAATAAGAATCAGAAGCAATTAAACTAAATAGTCTGGTGTTTGATAAATCCCGGAACATAAACTAATGAATAGTTTGAGAAAGGACGTCATTTCACACCTGACTGCACTCCTTTGTACTTCATCATGCCCCCAGAAACCTCACCCTGAAAGATTAGCCTTGGTACTCATACCTCATTAATACCCTCTGTTTCCATAAAAATTCCAGAATCAATACCTTTGGAGAGGTGAATGAAGGATGGATTAGACAACTTCTAAAACCTCCTTTTAAGTTTACTGGCCAAGATGTATGAGGGATTAATACAACTCTGTATAAATCCAAGAATATTTCACCATTAGATAAGTAGTCAAAGCATATGACCAAATAACTCTCCAAAGAAGGATTGTAGACTACCAACAACTATAAGAAGGGTTGTTCCATGTCATTTGGAATAGAAGAAATGCAAATCAAAGCAACTCTGAGGTTTCTCCCTACATTAACAAAACTAATAAAGACACCAAAAGATAGGACAGGATGTAGAAAGACAGGCATACTAATTCACTATTGTTGAAGCCATGGATCGGTCCAGCCATTTTGAAAAACAATATGGGTTATACAGAAAATTTGACTAAAAATATCTATACTTTTTGACTCACAGTTCCTCCCTCTACACATGTACCCTGTGGAAGTCACAAAGGACAAAATTAAAGGATCTCACTTTTTTTCAGTAGCAAAAAAAAAATCTGGAAACAAATTGGGTACTCTTTGGTGATAAATAGTTAAACAGATTGTAGTACATAAATGTAATGGAATATTCTTGTCTATACGAGAAATGAATATGAAGAATTTAGAAACACATGGTGTGAGGGATAATTTATAGTGAAGTTTCCCCATTCTGAAAAATCAAATCTAGAATGGCTTTGTCAGTATTCACTAGGCCTACATTTAGAGGTCACCTGACCTTCAAGGAATCTGGGACTTAGAGCAATGAAGACCTTCCTCAGTGCACCCTCAGCACAAGATATGCCAAATAAGGATAAAACTGCTTTCCTGGCCTTTCATTGGACACCCACATGTTTCCGGGTCCTTTGTCTCAAAGATAGATTCCCAAGCTTAGATTGTAGGCCAGTGTCCCTAACAATAAGAGTGAAAGCCAGTTGGGGAGTTGGGTTTCTGCATTAGAAGATTATCCATGGTCAGGCTTCTACCTGTTGCTCTCTCTCTGACAGACGCCATTTGAGCTACAGGAGCAGAGTACTTTCTCATGAGAAAGAATAAAGACCTTTTCTGGCCTCAGATTCAGACTCCGAATTCTTTCATCTCACACAATGGGAAGACTAGTATGAACTGATGTTTTAAAGTAAGCAGAACCAGAAAAACAGTGTACACAATGACATGTACCAATCTTCCTTCTGCAGGAAGAACAGAAACAGTTCTGCTGCACACCAGTCTCTTTCTGTTAGAGTAAGAGACTTTTCCCCAGGTCTTCTGCCTGGCCTCTTGCCTTCAAGAAAGAGGAGAAATGTCTAGTTTTTTGTTTTGGAAAAGGTAGAAATACCATTCCTTCAGCTTCCCCTCTATTAGGTCCTAAAAGGACTCCCCAGCCCTGCAGCCTATCCTACTCCTCCACCCCCGTGGCTAAAACTTTGGGGATGTTGGTAATCAATCTGAATTCATTCCTCAATGATTAACAAACTCCTGCCTAATCATACCCTCATCCCAAATCAATGATTCCAAATCCATGGTTGTCATCATTCCCTTTCGCCCATCATCTGTTATATTCCCCTCAACACAAGTTCTCCCCTCTCATTGTAAAGCTACCTACGTTTTCCACTGAGCCCTCTGGAATATGTGCTCCATAGGGTAACAAACTTGCTTTGTAATGTCACAGAAGAAATTCAGAGACACAAAGTTTCAAGCATGATCAGTTTAAATTGATGAGTTTTGACCTTTTAGGTGAATCAGGTTTCTCTGGAAAGTAGGTGATGGGTGGAGTTACAAAGATAGAGGTAATTACAATACAAAAGCTTGTCTTTTAGGCAGTTTTCTCCATGTGAATGGAGGGTGAAGTTTTGGAAGGGGAAGGAAGAATGAAATGGAATATTAAATCTAGCTTGATTAAGTCTTAGCAAAACAAAATCAGTTTTTCAATTTTACAATGATTCTTTGATTCTTGGGAAGCCGCTCCTTCCATGAATCACTTAGTCTGATTAAAGTTACAAATCAAGGTATAATAAAAATCATGTATATTTATCACCCTATAAAGCTGAAGCAATGATTACAGAAGCAAAAGTGCTGTGAAAAAGAGTCTGCTTGTTCTAATATATACTGTAACCCTAATCTATGGGAATAGGGACTAAAGAAATTTTATCCAGATACCCTGTTTAAATGGGACTAATTTGAGAGCAGATGGCCCCAATACCTTTGGATTTAATCTTATAACAGTCCACCCCTTGTTCTTTGAAACTGCCTGTGATAGAATCATTAACAAACTCCATTTGCAGCAGTTACCTTCAGTAAGTATACCTTACAGATACAGCAGCACATAGGAAAGGAAGGAAAGGGAAGGGAGAACATTGTCTCCTTCCTAGTAACCCATTTCCAATCTCCAGTTCTTCAGCATATCATATCTTAGGGTTCAGATATCTCATGTAGTCATCTGGTTTCTAAAAACATTTCCTCTTGAGCATTCTTCAGTGGGCCTGTTCTCAAAGCAGCTCTGAAGGGAGAAGCTTCTCCTAGAAGATCTGCTTCTCTGGTTCAGGTTACTTGAGAAGATTCTTAGATAATTTTGCTAAAATCTGCCAAGTTACAAGACTCAATACAATTTAGTACAGCCTCTTAAATTTTGCTTTTCCAGTAAATAGTTCATCTGGTAAAAATGAGTTAAACATTAGGGTTTTAATCCTGTTAACAATGGAACTCTAAGAAGAACATGAAATTGAACACCTATAGTTCACTTTAAACTTCAAAAAATTTGCTTTTTACATGCCTTTGATGTTTCTATCTTTATCTAAACCGTATGTTCCCAAGTGGGTGATACCATTCTTTGGGGGAGGGCCCCCCCCACTGGAACAATCTAGGATGGGGTGGTAGTAGCCTCATGCAGTTAAGAGGCATTAAATAAAAATAATGAGGTGGTGGAAGCATAAGGAAAGAAAAGAAGAAAATTTTGAAAAATCATTCGCACATATTTCATCTGTTGTATAACAGAGGTAAAGTTGTTGTGATGACATTATTTTCCAAATAAACACAAAATGCAAGTTATAACCAGTCAATGGTCAGGTCCACCAACAGGTCTTAACAAGAAAGTATTGGCAGGTGAGCAAGTCGCACATTGTCAGGAGTTCAACATTCATCAGCAGGAATATGTGTGTATAATGACTTGTTTACAATACAAGACTGTATAGTTAGTTACATGACACAATATTGTGTCATCAAAATTTCAATGCAGGAAAAAACCCCATAAATTTATAATAAATTATTAAATTTAAGATATATCATTTTTTAAAACTTTTTTTGAAATAATGCAGATTTCAAAAAAGAAAACTGTTAAAGGGTTAAGAAAAAATAGTAGATTTCCAGGGGGGCACTGAGTAATTTTTTTTTTTTAAAGAGAGCAGTAGGCCAGATGTATCTGATAAAGACACTGCCAACAACAGGGAGAATCTTAAAAAGCATCTATGAAGATCTTGCTTGTAAGATGAGCCCTTCTGGTAAAAGACTTAATATTTACCAAAGTAGACATGTAAGTTAAGGTTAAGAGTACTTTTCCAAATTGACATTGATTCCATTGTCATTCACCTTTTTAAGATTCACATTCATTTATTTGATTCTTTATTTCCAATTGCAGTCTCATGAAATGAAAAACTTCAGTTTTACCACTTATAACTGCCTTGTGATATAAGTTGGAAAATTATGTTGATATATTTGGGAAATTAAAATAGCAGCTGAGAAATATAAAACTAAATATTTTAAAGCACCACAGAAGGCAGAAAGAACTCTGAAACTTTTTAAATTAAGAATTTAAAAAGGGGTAGGGGCTAAGGAGCAGAAAATGCCTGACTTGTGTAGAAGTTAAATAATACAGTTTTAGATATGAAGTCCTGAACTCAATTTTTAAAGTCCTGAATCCATTTTTTTAGAATTTATTATTAGGACATGCTCAAGGCCTGTATATCCATTAGAATTGTTTACATTTGACATATATAATCGTTTGATCTTATTGCTTTTGTTGCTTTCTCAAATTTTTCCACTTCTGCTAATTTCCCCCCTTAGGAGTATGAGATAAATTAGGGATATAATCCTAAATATGAGTACATAACCATCAGCATTCTCTGTAAGTAGATGAGTTTTATTCCTAAATTCATTGACCGTACAAATGGATTTTCTTAAAAAAATACCTGTTTAACTTCAGTTGTATATGACAGCAAAAGACTTGGGATGAGATGTGTAAATATACTAAGTACTTAATCCCACATTATATACAGAGGGCAGTGTGTATCTCCAATGAGCTTTCTACAGATTTTTAACTGTACTAATTCATAGATTTGTATCTTTGTCCCACAAAGTGTTTATCTAATTATTCCCATATCATTCAGAGATATTTCAAAGACCTTCTCTTATACAGGAATACATAACTCTTAACAAGCCCAAACACTCATTTACTTAGAATATGAAATTGCCTACCAATTCAGATTGAAAACAATAAGCTCTCTTATCCTCATATCCTGTTAATAGTAACTCAGAGATACTAGAGTATTGCAAAAACAAAATTCATTATATTTTTTAAAATAAAAGCTTTACTTGCCCTGGTTAAAGAGATTTGCTATAAAAGGAAGAAGTAGGAACATGGTTATAATCATATGGTCTACCAGGCATAAGCCTAAAGCACAGATAAGGCATCCTTAGTTCTATTTGATTTTCAGGTAAGAATTGAACAGTCAGTCATACAGTGAGGTTCCACCTCATTCACGGGGCATAAACAGCCTCCTGTTGTAGTTCTTAGGCTGGACTCCCATGAGCAGCTATTGGCATTTTACTATACCTGATTTCAAAACTCAGGACATTATCAGATTATACAACAAGGGGGGGCAGAGCCAAGATGGCAGCTCTCACATAGCCACCCCAAAATACCCATAAAATAGAACTCTAAACCAATCCTAGAACCCCAAAACGCACACAAGGATACTTCCCACTAAAGTCAGCTCGGCTACAAGCAACCATATCAGCACTGCGAACTGAAACCAGCCTGGCCTGAAGCCGCGGCTGTGCCCCGG
>JAQQSV010018399.1:0-11407 GCA_028646515.1 Pseudochirops corinnae | reverse complement strand
TAATGTGATACATTTCCTCCTTCTTAGGATTCACATTTAACGTGAAATGCCTTCCTGTCTTGGAAATAAACTTAATCCATTCCTTGTTATCATTTCTTACATTGGGGATAAAATTATCATATTATTGGTAAGTCTCTCTGACTTAAAAATCTCTCTGTATAATGATAATAATCCAAGTTCCCGTCTATTCTAAGTCAGTATTTGACAAAATACAGTGCTTATTTATGTTGAAAAAATAACCAAAAGCATTGAAGTCACCTTCATTAATGTGATCGAAAACACATCTAAAACCAAGAGTTAGCATTGTTTGTAATGGAGAAAAGCTAGGGTGTTTTTTTTTCCATTACAAATGGGGATGATGGAAAGGATTTCCCCCTCTTTATGGCTATTTGACATGAGCTTAGAAATACTACTGTAACTATGGCAATAAGGCAAGAGAGTGAAATTAAAGGTATAAATACTAAGGAAGAGATTAAATTTTCCCTTTTTTTGGAGATCATATGATGGTATACTTAGAAAAATCCAGAGATCACAGAAGAAATTAACTAAGATGAATAGTTACTTCAGTAAAGAAAAGGAGGCATAAAAAATCCTCAAAAATCCTTAGCATTGCTCTATAGTACTAAATGAAACAAAGAAATAGACCAGGAAGAAATAATAAGAGAAATTCAATTCAACTGAACTACAGAATACATAAACTATCTGGGCATTAACTATTATAAGGAAGTGTTTTTCAAGTTTAGGGGCATACTGTGGCCTTGTGCTAATTCCCAGAGCTTTTAGATTTTTCTTGTTTCATTTTCAACTATGATTGTTTGGCAAAGAGAAAAGTCAAACAAATATCTCAAAAGGTTCACAAATGACAAAAAAGACTTGGCATTAAAAAAATGTATTGACCCCTGCTTTAGAAAATTCCCCTAAAATCCTGGTCTTTCTGAATAGTTTCTATTCTTTAGACAGTTGCATCATGCATGTTCTCAGTTATGTTTCTGCTTCAGTCACTGCTGCTCTGTGAGATTTCAAAGTGTGTTTTGTGTCAAGTCGAAAAGTACTTATTAAATGCTTTCTATTTGCCAGGCACTGAACTAAGCACTAGGAATACAGATACAGTAGAAAATCCCTCAAGAAGCTGACATTCTAAATGAAGAAAACAACACATAAAAAAACAATGAAATGGGGAGCATGAAGAGAGGAAAATATCTATGTGGGGGGCATGACAGTAGAAAAAGTCCAGAGTTGAGAAGGGGGAGCCTAGAAAGGATTGAAGACATGATTCCTGAGTGCTTTCCTTAAAATGGGAGCTCTCGGAAGAACCAGACAATGAGAGAAAGGAAACAAAAGGGAAAACTTAGGAAACAATTCATTGTTTATTAGCCGGTTCAAGGGTGGGGAACCCACATGTGACCCTCCAGGTCCTCAAGTGGAGCCCTTTGACTGAATCCAAAGTCAGGGTTCCACTTGAGGACCTAGAGGGCCACATGTGGCCTCAAGGCCAAAGGTTGCTCACCCCAATCTGGTTCATCTAGTTCCTATCAGCCTCCATTTCCCTGAAGACAACCACTTTGACTTGTATTTGAATATACAAAAAACCTTTTTCATCAAGGTTCCATAAAGTTAGAGTCATATTTAGTTGTTTGCTTTCTGGCTCCCATAGTCCTGTTTCCGTGTTCCTTGGCTGCCACATTTCCTGCCTTGAGGTCACCCCCTCTCTCATACTCAATATAAATTCAGAGTATAGAACAGATTACTATTAAAACAATTATATGGCATATTCCAATAAGTGATTCTGTTTTCTGATTATGTAAAAAACAGGCATATCCCTTTTCCCCAAGTATTAATAATCTTCCAACTGAGCAGTGACCTGAGGTACTTGTTTTCTGTCTACCATTTTTACATATTGTCTATTATAGTTATCTTTGTTGGCATCTTATTCCCACTTGAATGGGAGTTACTTGAAGGGAGGACACACATCTTATCTAAATGCCTTCTCTCTATCAGTACTTATTAAAATGCAGTCTATACAATAAGAATTTAATAAATGACTACTGGCTGATTGAAACATGCAATGAAGTAAGGTGGAAAACAGAAGAAAAACAATTCTTTGCAAGATTTATAGTTATTACTTGGAGAACAATGTAGGGAAATATTTTGATCTTACATGTACATTTGGTGTCAGAGATGAGAGGACCTTGATACATTTATCATTGTATGACCTTGGCCAGGACACTTTCAACCTACTTGGGTCTTGGTTCCTTTATTCATAAAACAAAAGTTAGTCTAGATCAGCGGTTCTCAACCTGTGGGTCATGACCCCTTTGGGGGTCGAACAGGGTCACCTAAGACCATCAGAGGACACATATTTCTGATGGTCTTAGGAACCGAGACACTGCTCCTCTATCTGCCTCCGCCCACATGCAGATATGCCCACATCTGAGTATTAAAGGGTCACGGCATTAAGAAGGTTGAGAACCACTGGTCTGAATGTACCTTTCAGATTGAAATTGTATCATGTTTTATGCCACATTCACATACATGTATGCGTGTATGAAAACACATTTCTGAACATACTATTTTTACTTATTGTTCTTAGTGTCTTACAAAATGAGAGAACAAAGTTTCTTTTCTTTTCTTTTTTTCCCAAAACTTTAAAATCAAAACAATATTGATTAAATGAACACTGTTTTCTACAGCACACACACTAAGCATTCAAACAAAAGCTATTCAAAGAAGACATGGTCTTTGTCACACAGCCCCTACCAGAGGAGTTTTATTACTCAGATTTCATCTCTCTTTTAGCAATCTGTTCATTAACACTGTTCTAGCTATATATATTTTTCTTTTGGATCTATTTATTTCATGGCCTATTAGTTCATACAAACCTTAAAAAGTTTCTCTGAAGCTCTCATATTAGTTATTTCAGATGGCATAGTAATATTCCATTTATTTTCATACACCATAGTTGGTTCCACTATTCTTCAACTGCCAAGCACCCACTTTGCTGTCACAAAGAGTGCTTCTATGAATATTCAAGTATGTATTAGATCTTTCTATCTATGACTTTTTGAGATATATACCAGGTAGTGAGATTGCTGGGTCAAAGGGAATAGGCAGTTTATGTGCATTTTTCTTGCAGAATTCACTTCGGTCTCTGTGATAACCTGGAGAATAAGAAGGAATTCTTTGAGTCCCTTTAACTTCACTTGGATGAGAATATATGTTGAGCATAGATAACTGTAATTATCTATGGGACAGTGAATAGAATGCTGGGCCTGGAATGAGGAAGACTTGAGTTGAAATCAGACCTCAGATACTTTCTAGCTGTGCAATCTTGGAGAAGTCACTTAACTGTTGTTTGACTCAGTTTTCTCATCTGTAAATGGGGGTGATAACAGTACCTACCTCCCAGAGCTGCTGTAAGGTTCAAATGAAATAATAATCATAAAGCGTTTAGCACCTAGTAAAGGCCATATAAACATTAGGTTTTGTTATTATTATTGGTTACCTGGCTATGGAACAAGGGCAAACAGCACATGCTCTATCCTGGTTAATGAAAATTCACCCTGTGAAAGATCTTCACTCCTTTGTCCTTCCTGATTCCTCTAAATATTCTAACATATTCTAATACAATCAGGATCCACTCCACTCGGCTAATTCTGCAGCCTCAGCTTCATAGGGTGATCCCAGGGAAATCTCAAGTACTGAAGTACCAGGGGGTGTTTGCTTGTTTGGGGAAAGATGGTCACAGAAACCCATTAAGACCCTGTTTTATGGTTTATGCACAGGGGTTGTTCAATCATTTTTCAGTTGTTTCCAACCCCATTTGGGATTTTCTTGGTAAAGATACTGGACTGCTTTGCCATTTCCTTCTCCAGCTCATTTGACAGGAATGTCAAACCAAGGAAAACAGGGTTAAGTGACTTGCCCAGGGTCACACAGTTAGTGAGTACCTGAGGCTAAATTTGGACTCAAGAAGGGGAGTCTTCCTGACTCCAGGACCAGTGCTCTATGCTTTGTGTCACCCAGCTGCCCCAGTGCATGTGGAGGGAATATGAAATCTCAGGGTTTTTGAAGGCGATCGCAGATAGATACTAAACAACTGGGAAACAGACCACCTTTACAGTGCTATTTAAGTGCCACCTTTTTCAAGTCTTTCCCTTTTCCTTTTTTTAATTCACATTTTCATTTACATAAATCTACATGTTTTACATGAAGCTATCTAAGCACAAAGTTACTATTATTGATCTTCCCCTGCCCTGGGTTTAGAACACTCCATTCTTCTCTACAAAACAGAAGAAAAAAAGACAGTTACTGCTAACTTCTTCTGATTTTGAAGTTCCAAAAGAACCTTCAAGTTGGATGAAATACACTAGCCCTCTGAACCCTGATTTTTTTGGTATACCAAGGAAAGCAGCATAGTACACTGGAATGAATTATTAACTGGAAAGGCCTGTGGTCCGGCTACTGCTCTTGGCTCTGCCATTTAATAGACACCTTATTTTCATTTGACTTGGTATCTCCATAATTGTTTAAAGAATATTAACCATATAATCTAAACCTCAAGTTCAAGGAGGACCAGCACCTCTGGTGTGAGGGCTTGCTGAGCCCTTTTTTAGACTGCTTATCTACCTTTGGTGTCTTGCTGACATTCAACTCTCACCTGTGGCTCCAAGAGCAACTTCTTGTAGTAGCAGCAGCCACACCCCAGTAAGCCATCTGGGAACATGGGCTAACCCAGGTTGAGAGTAACCAGTGGACCTGTGAGTTAGCAGGGTGTCTACCCCAAGTATGGCTTCCCCCAATAGAATGGGCAGATGAGAACAATTTGGTCCAAGAGCCATGAACACATCTGAAGAAGGCACTGCGGAGCCCTTAGAGTTTGGTCAGATATCTAAGCAGTCAGGATCACCCACTGCATCTTGGACATCACCAGTCATCCTGACTTTTGTCTTCCCACTGGATTTTGATGACTCTGGAAGAGAGAGTGATGCTGATGACTTATTGCAACTCTGCCTCACATCCAATTCATGAATGAGTCAAGACATCACCCCATGATTTCACTGGCCCTCTTCCAAAAAGGACAAGTAACAGCATTTATTACCAGAGAAGGGAGCTGGGGGGAGTGAGGATGGGATGAAAAGCATAGATGGAAGGATTAGTGTTAGCAAATAATGATACCTTTTCTTCTGACAGAAAAGGGCAAGAGGAAAGAATCAGTGATGATTGTGCTGAGAACTTTTGAGAACCAAGCGAGGGAAATTGAGGGAATTGTTGTTGACTGATTTCAGTTGTTTCAGTGAAATAAGAGGCTAGGTTATTTGTATAAGGGGCAAGGGTATATTTGAGAAGAAGGAGGAAAGAGGAAAAGAATTGCAACAGTTGTTGTACATAGTGAGATAGAGAATCAATAAAAGTAGAAAGGATGCCAAATTGTAGCAGGGGGCCAGCTGAGTTGATACACCATAAATTCGTATTAGGTGTAATCAGGTCATTTCCATGCCTCGATGCCTTTAAAACCAGATAGCTGTCATTATTTTAAAGAAGTAAGATTTTTATTTTTTTCAGGGTTGGGTCTGAGTCATGGAGATTTGGTATCAAACTGTTATACTTCTTACTTCAATACTGTACACATTCATGATTTCACTTGTGTGCATAGAGTTCTCCCACCATCATACAGAGGAATGCTATTGTCGGCTTGTTTCTGTCTCCCAGAGCTGATTGCTACGTTTTCATATTGAGCCTTTAACACCTCAGAAATCACTTCATGCTACAAATCAGGGCTTGATTTATTGTTTTGTTGATTGTCGTCTAGACTTAATAAAATGATAGCGAAAATGTTAATAATAGAAATTAAATTTAAAAATGTGTCATGTACTTTTTTTTTTTGAGAGGTGGTTGTTAAACATTTACCATCACACCTCTGCTACTATATGGTCTTGGTGAGTGTCTGTTCACCCCTTCTCACCCCCACTGTCCCTTCAAAAACAAAACAAAAACAAAAACATCACCAGGTGTTAAAACTTCTGGTGATGAGCCTTTTTGAATGCAGCCAGTATGATCAGCAAAAACCAGACTACAGACTCCTTATAATCTGTCATTAGATCCATCCACAATGGCATTGCTGTTTGGTAGGACATGCCAGATCTAGCTTTGCCTCAAGAACCAAGGGTCAACCACATACATACCATGAATACCCACCAGCAGAGGATTTCAGTGGAGAAGAAATAAAATGTCCACATAAACGTATATAAAAGTTGACTATCTTCAAATTTCCTTATTTGGTGTATTGACATATTTTACAAGTTTTTCAACTAAAAATAATCTGCACCATGCAGGTGGCAAACTCCATCTGTACTTCATTGTTTTCATATAACTTGAATATTTTATTACCACCAAAGGAAAATGCAAAAGCTGAGGCTATTTGTCCCTCTACGCCAAAGTATGTACTAAGGGACAGGGGTCACCTAGAGATGATTTTCTCAGGAGAATGAAAAATGAAACAAGAATTGCATTGCATTACATCTTTCTTGGGCTATAAAGGTCCTTTCTTGAGTTATAAAGGCCTCTTTTTGGGTGTTGTCAGCACTTGTCTGCTGGCATATCAGGAACATGCCTTTAAATTTTGAACAAGATACATCAGGATAGGGCAGGAAAGAACCCATCCCAAACAGCAGAAGAAAACCAGTGACTGAGTACCCCAAGACATATGACAGATATCATCCACAACCCAAGAAATTTTCTATAATTCAGGGACTTTCTGACTAGGAAATCAATTTATGTAAGAATAATACCTCTGAAAGCTGTAAGAACTATGATCAGCACAATAACCATCCACTACTACAGAGAGCTGACAATGAAACATGCCAGTCACCTCCCAACAGAGGTGATTTATGTGTATGTGTATACACACATATACATATTTATGCATAATACATATATATGTATATAGATAAATACAGTCAATGAAGGAATTAGTTTTGGAAGACTCTATATACAAGGAATTTATGTTTCTTTTCCCCTCCCCCAATGGAGTAGGAGATGAGAGGGAGAGAAAATAGATTTCTGTTCATTAAAATAAAATAAATCATTTAGCTGAAATTTGTCTTGTTCACTCTTGAGGTCGTAACTATCAGGACATTTTTCCTGAAAGACAAATTTTGAGTTACTGTGCATTTTCAGTTTTGCTTCTCCCTTTACAGGAGAGAGAATTTAATTTAGGTTTTGTTGCAGTTTCATGCTCATATTCAAGTCAAGCATTTCTTTCTTTGGAAACTGTAACTGTCAAATTTCTCAAAAGCAATAACATTATCAGAAAGACCAAATTTGTATTTCAAATTATGTCTCTTAAGAAAGGGGATTAAAATCATTATCAAAATGATATACAATTATTGAGAAGCTTTCCAGAATGTTATGTTTCATATAGAACACCTAAAAATACAGGATTACCAAAATATATATTCCTTATTGCTTAAGTGTTAGTAAACCATTATCTACAAACTAGAAATACCAAAGAGATCAATTCACTAAATTCCTGTCTCAAGATTCTAAGGGAGAATTGAAGCTACCTTCTCCCATAGGAATTCATAGCAGCTGATGGATCTGAACCAGATGGAATACGTTTAAAAAATATTTGTACTGATTAATGCAGCTCTCCACTCCCACTCTTATAGATACCATTGATTTTAAAAAGCCAGAAATAAATAAATAAAGTCTACTGCTGAAATGACACACTTAGTTTTATCCTTCGAGATTTCAGAATGTCAAGACTTCTCTAACATAGGTTTGCATTAATGGTAAATCATTTGGAGAGAAAGACTGAAACAGGAAAAGATAATTCTTAAGAGTCTCTGTTTTGACCTAATTTCTCCTCCAATTACAAGGCACCTTTTCATCACTACAATACCTTTCTTTTTATCCAGGCTTCCTTTCCCTTTGAAGATCAGAGGGCTCTAACTTTGTCTTGATCTCCACATTTGGCCAACTATCTAATCAGTGCCACTGATAGTGCTTACATCATCACTTTGATTTTAAAAAGAGAGAGATCCAAGGGAAGGATGGCAGAATTTCCCACAGAGACTATGTCTGATTAAAATAAAAATGCTTAACATTCCACCTCTTTAAACAAAGCCCCGAGCAAAAAGAAAGGGTAAGGAAAGAAATAATATCCATTCCAAGTTGTCAGGCATACAATTATGATAGATATGCTTCTTAGCACACAGGAACATTCATGAATGAAATGTCCATTTATTCACAATTCACTCTTTACAACTGAAATATTAAGAGTATAATTCCTACCAAATTCAGGTTTTCATTTTATTAATGTTGCCCAGGAGCTCCGGCTCTACAAAGAAAAGGGAAATGTCTGCAAACAGAGTACATTCAATGAATCCAAACACTGTTAATGCCTGTTTTGCCCTATGCACAGAAATTTATTTTTAGTATTTTATGTGACTGGTTCCACAAAGGTTTATCAGCTATAAAGTCTAAAAGTGGAAAGAGCAAACCTCTCTAAGTGCAAGATTTTATATAGTTTACCGTGGAAACCAAAGGCACCTTTAGGTTCTTCCAAAGGGAATCACTTCAAAGTAATCCTGCTCTTAGGAGGCAGGCAGCTAACTTTAAAGAGAATTGGGGGGAGGGGAAAGGGGGATCTCATGAAATCCCGGAGCATGTTAGCCAACTAAATATTCTGAGATAAGATTCACCCATTGGGAAAAAAGATTGTGTAGCAATTAGAATTCCCAATGCCTGGGAGTCAGGTAACTTCATTCTCTTGTAAAATGCACTAGTGATGTCTGACCTTTGACTCAGTTTCTCTAGCTATTTCTAGAAGATATTACAATACAAATTCCTTTGAGAATCTTAGAATAAAAAGGAGTTAGTTATGAAAACAATGTAATAATTCACATGTATTATAGGAATAAATAAAAATTAGAAAAATAACTCTCAAGCTAATTTTAAAGGGCACTATTTTAACTAAATTCGTAAAACATTTAATAAAAGGAGTAGAGATGAAAAGGATAACTCTTTGCCATCTAGCTCATTGCTCAGAACACGGTAGGAAAAGAGGGAGCAGAACAAGTATTATTAAGTGCTAAGTACTTTAAAAATGTTATCTCATTTGATCCTCACAATAACCCTAGGAGGTAGGTGGTATTATATTACTACCACCATTATACAGTTGAGGAAACTGAGGAAGACAGAGTGACTTGCCCAGGATCACACCACTAGGGAGTTGCTAAGGTTAGATTTGAACTCAGATTTTCTTGACTCCATGTCCAGTGCCTGCTAGCTACCTAGTTAGTGCTCAATAAGTTGTTGTTGTTATTTGTCCTTTATTCTTGAAGACCATGGCATCAGGGAAGTGATGCCATGACATGCAAGTGGATTGGATTTAAGTGAGGCAGGGCAGTACAAAGTCACCAGTCTCACTTTCTCCTCTGGGGTCATCTGGCTCCAGTGGTAAGATATAGATCAGGATGACTGGAGATGGCCCTGGATGTAGTGGGAGACCTAGGCCTTTTTCCTGAGAGGAGAGTATATAGATTCAGTTCTGAAGGTAAAAGGAATACATTCGTGTAAAATGGAGGGATGAGGGACTGTAAGAAGAATATATAAACATGGAAGAAGGGATCAAGAATCAAACTAAACCCATTCTTATTTTAAATGGTCAAAGAAGAGTCTAACACAAATAGACCCTAAGTGTGTGTTGATTGATTAAAGAGCTTACAATTTGGTGAGAGGAATACAACATGTAAACAAATAAATATAATATCTTGTGGAAGATAAGAGAAAAGGTGAGATCAAAACAAAATGTTTCTGGGAAATGTGAGGAGAGGAGGATTCACTTTCAGTTAGAAGGATAATGGAGATGATACCAACTTGGGCTTTGAACCAAAACAAGGGCTCAAGGATGGCAAGAAGGAAGAGCAGAAAAAGACTTGGAATAGCTAGTAGTCCAATTTACTGAAACATTATTAGAAATTAAACTCTCTGAGGGCAGAGACTCAGTTGGGGAAACTGAGACAAGTAGTGTTAAGTGACATGCCCATGGTTATACAGCTAGTAAGTGTCTAAGGTCAGATTTGAACTCATGAAGATGAATCTTCACTCCCCAACTGTAAAATGAGTGGGAGAAGGCAACGGAAAATAACTCTAATATGTTTGCCAAGAAAAACCCAAAAGAGGTCATGAAGAGATGGACATGACTGAAACAACTGAAGAAAAGAACAAAAACAAAAACCAAAGAACAAAAGAAAAAACATTTAAAGTAATTACTTCATGACGCTAAACTTGTATTTTTCAGATTGAGTAACCTAACAAAAATCCATATAATGTAAACAAAACCCTTCTTCTCTGTAAGGCAGCTATAAAGAGACTACATTTCCTCATGGAAAAGGAAAAAGAGGCTTTTGCTAGATGTTCCCAGGTCACATGATAAACACTGTAAAAAAGAAATAAGTGTGGAAAAAACAAACATCATCTTATCAAAGCAAGAGTCTAAACTGTCAATAGCTACATATCGCTGAATTTATTAAATATAAAGGCAAGTGATTGTCCTCCAAATTGAGCCTATATAAAGACTAAGATACAGGAGCAGAATCCAAAGGCCCTCCATAGACGATATCCACAGAAACTAAATAAACCGTATGTAGACATAGACACTTTGAACAAATGACTGAGTCACACAGATCTATTTGTCAAAACAGAACGATTTATGATAATAATTCAGGATCATGTTATTGCTACATGAAATTACAAAAGGTGATCAGTATTGATTATGCATGAAACCATACAATGCATAGAATTATAGGATCATGGAATTACAACTGAATGGGCTCAGAGGCCATCAAGTACAACCTCTTCATCTTACAGATAATGAAACCATGAAGGTTAAGTGATATATTCAAGTTTACACAGATATTAAGCACTACTGGCAAGATTTGAACACAGGCTCTCTGGCTCCAGAGTCTACTGGCTCTTTCCAATGTACAAATTTCATGGTGGATTACACATATCTAGCATTTGCTGAATACATAGCAAGATACGTCTTTTTTTTTTTAATTTTATTTTACTTTGCATCATTCATTTCCACGAGATTTTGAGTTACATATTTGTCCCCATCTTTCCCCTACCCACCACCCCAAAACAGCCATCCCAGTGTATCCCCCCTGCCCCAATCTATTCTCTCCTATGTCTTCCCCCCTCACCCCTCTGACTTTTCGGTAGGGCAGGATGGATCTCCCAACCACAGTGCCTGTGTATCTCAAGTTCCACTTGGATGTAGTTAATAATAATAATAATAATAATAATTACATATATAGAGAGAGATGTATTTTTAACATTTGATTATAGAACTTTAGATTCTAGATTCTTTCTCTTCCTCCCTCGTCACCCACCTCCACTGGAA
>JAQQSV010018398.1:0-11407 GCA_028646515.1 Pseudochirops corinnae | reverse complement strand
CTCATCTCTAGCTTTAAGGCATTCTTCATGTTTATTGGAGGCCTCTGGTGGGGGCGCTCTGGCTGCGCTCTCCTCCTCCCTCTCTCTCCCATGATCTTTCTTTTCCCCAAAGAAGGAATCTAGGGTTTGGGAGCTGTTCTTACTTTGCTTTTTATGCTTATTCTTACTCATGGTTGTTCAGTCCGTGATTTTTTTTTTTTAAATCTCTGTGGGGCTCTGCTTCCAGAAGGGAAAGCTCTGTCTCAAATTGCTGTGGTCCTCCCGGCTGCCGTAGCTCTCAGGAAGATGCTGGAACCCTTCCTAATTACATCCAGCTGACTGGATACTGAAGACTCCAAGACCGAGGCCCAAGACGGCGATCCGGATCCAGGCCGCTCAATGCGAGAGCACTGGCCTCAGAAAAATCGCTTAGTCCCCCTGCTGTCTGCAGGCCGTGGGAGGGAAGCTGCAGCGCAGAGGCAGGTGCAAAACCTCTGCCTTTCACTTTTCTGCTCTGGAGGCCTTTCAGTCGGACTGCTTTTCTCCCCCTTTCGCAATCCCCACTCACAGCTGCCGCTAATCCGCTCACCAGAGAGGCTCCTTTGCTCCTCCCGGCCAGCCGCCCCCGGGGCACAGCTGTGGCTCCAGGTCAGGCTGGTTTTGGTTCTCAGTGCTGATATGGTTCCTCGTAGCCGAGCTGACTTTAGTGGGAAGTATCTTTGTGTGCGTTTTGGAGTTCTAGGATTGGTTTAGAGTCCTATTTTATGGGTATTTTGGGGTGGCTGTGTGAGAGCTGCGATATGTTGCTGTTGCTACGCTGCCATCTTGGCTCCGCCCCCCCTGTACTATCTTTTTCATTTAAAATGTGAGCTCCTTGGGAACAAAGACTGTCTCATTTTTTCTGTTTGTGTCCCTAGCAATTAGTGCTGTATTTGACAATAGTAAATATGTTTCATCTATTTATTTGCAAGGATCTGTTGTGATTTTTATACATCTCAACTATCATCTCAACTAGACTGTAAACAACTTGAGAAGATGGAGTGTATCTTTTTTGAGAGTGAACTCAATTTATACCATTAAAACTGTTAACAAATGTGTGAGGGAAGCAAGAAATGGACATTTTGGAATAACTCTTCTGGCCATTCATCTATCAATTAACCAAAAAACATTTATTAAGTACCTGCTGTGTATCAGCAAAACGTTAAGAACTTTGGATATAAAAAAGAGGCAACAGAGAGTCTTGCCCACAAAAAGCTTGCAATTTAATTGGGGGAGGCAACATGCAAACAAATATATACAAGGCAAGCTATGTACAAGATAAATAGGAAACAATTAGGAGAATTAGCAGAGGATGGGAAGGCTACCTGTAATAGATGAAATTTTAGTTTAAGCAGTTGAGGAGGGAGAAAGCATTCCAGGCATGGGGAACAATCACAGAAAATGCCTGGAGCTGAAAGATGCAGAGTCTCACTGATGGAACAGTCAGGAAGCCAGTGTCACTGAACTGAACAGTATGTTGTGGAGGGTAGTAAAGTATAAGAAGACTGGAAAGGAAGAAGAGGCTAAGTGATAAAGGACTTTGAATGCCAAAAAAGGATCACTGGGGATATATATTGTGGATTGAACACTAGACCTGGGAATGCCTGAGTTTGAATCTAGCCTCAGATACTTACTAAGCTGTGTGACCCTGGGAAAGTAACTTAACCTCTCTTTGTCTTGGTTTCCTCAACTGTAAAATGTGAATCATAATAGCACCAACTTCTCAAGTTCGTTGTAAAGGGCTTATCACAGTGCCTAGCACATAGGCACTTAAATGCTTGTTCCTGCTGTATGGGATGAGTGAAAACTTCTCAGCCAGTTTGCGATTGTTAACTTCCCTTTTCCTCCTCCATTGCTGCTGCCAATCATTTTCATTTCTTTGTCTGCTTTTTCCCACCTCGGTGGGCCCCTCCTCCTGGCCAATGGGAGTTAGGGACAGTCCAGGATCACTCTTTCTCCCTTGCTTTGGGACCCTCCCCCCACCCCTTTCCTTGCTGTCCCATTTGGGGAAGAGTTTGGTGAAGTCTTCCTCTCACCCAGCGAGAGAGGAGATAGTTGGGAAGGGGGTTTGTCTGCATTGGAGTATAAATTTTTGCATTGCCTTTTGATGAGTCATGGGGAAGACCACCCTCTTCTCCCTGGGAAGAGAATAAACTCCTGTTCTTATCCTAAGAGATCTCTGTGTTTATTTTTTTGTTAAATTAAGGATGAGCGTTATTTTTCGTCCCAAACACTGTCTTCTCCCTTTTACAGGAGCTTTCTTGATCTGAAATAGTTAATGTGCTTCCTTAAGGGCTAACTCACAGTCAGAGAGTGACTTGGACATATCAGAGAATTGAGTGAATACCGTACTTTTGTTAACCAACAATAGTTGACATTTTTCCAGGTGCTTGAGAAATGACTAAGAAATCCTTTATCCAGAGTCACAAAGTGCATTTTTATCAATAATTATACTGGGAATGCTTGGTTCATTTTCCTGGATTTTGGCACATTATGTTTTTGGTTGCTGATCCAGGTGTTCAGAAGGCTTTGGGCCCAAGTGCCTCTATAAATAGTAGTTAAAAACTGGGTTGGATCGTAGAACATCTCAAATCCAGGATTTCCTCCCTCCCCCCCTCTCAATTTTTCTCTTCATGGAGAAAAAAAGCTGTAAAGTATGTTGTGGGAAGAGAGAGAGCAGAGGAAAGTAGAGTTGGAGAGAGAAAAGAGAGGAAGGGGGAGACAGAGAGACACACACAGAGACAGAGAGTAATAGAGAAAGAGAGGTAGGGAGAAAAAAGAGGCAAAAGTGGGGGGAGAAAAAAGGGGAGGGAGAGAAAGAGAGAAAAGTAGAGAGAGAGAGAGAGAGAAAGAGAGAAAGAAAAAGAGAGAGAGATAAAGAGAAAGAAAAAGAGAGAAAGAAAGAAGAAGAGAGGAGAGAGAGAGGAGAGATAGGGGGGAGAGAGAGAGAGAAAGAGAGAGAGAGAGAGATTAGCTACAGTTGTATTTCTGAAAAATGAAAATATTTGTAACTCCAGTCCCAAATGCCATTGATATGGGACTCTCTGATTGATAGAGACCAATGCTTCACACCTGCATCAGGGGTGGAGACTGGAGTTAAACATTGTTTAAAAAAAAATCCTGTCTTTAAAAAGTCTTGTGAAGCAGAGCTTGGAAATGGTATTTGTAAGTACAGGGCAAGGTTGGAAAATTGTGCCCCCTCTATGCTGTAGTCACCTCTAGGCTTTGTGATATCATTTTATCAAATGTGACAACTTCTCACCAAATAAAAACCTGTGCGCTGTGGATTGTTAGTGTTAGATGGAACTGGAGTTCATAATCTCCTGATTTCCAGTCCAAGGCATGACTTTAGTGTCATGGAGAAAAAAACCTAAAAATTATCTTAAGAGTTAGCAGATCTGGGGGCAACTAGGTGGGGTTGTGGATACAATACTGCCCCTGAAATCAGGAGGACCTGAGTTCAAATCCGGTTGCTGATCCAGACACTAAGCAACTGACTCAAAAAAACAAATAAAAGATTCAGCAGATCTGGGCTAAAATTTCTAGCTCTAATATTTACCTGATCCTGAGCAAGTCCTTTTCTTTCTCTGATTCTCGTTTTCCTCATATCTAAAATGAAGATCACAATTTAGAGACTGAAAGGATTTGGTGAATGATGGTAATTCTGTCACCACCTTACAGGGTTTTTCAAGGTGCCACAGTAATGTCATCATTTCATTGTTTTAGCCCTTTCCAACTTTTCCATGTACAACATCCTTTTAAAGGCCAAAGAATGAAACAAGTAATCCAGATCCT
The DNA here is from genome assembly GCA_028646515.1 of Pseudochirops corinnae. Taxonomy (NCBI): domain Eukaryota; kingdom Metazoa; phylum Chordata; class Mammalia; order Diprotodontia; family Pseudocheiridae; genus Pseudochirops; species Pseudochirops corinnae. The sequence continues at coordinate 7,594 of JAQQSV010018398.1, read as the reverse complement.
TCCTTTTGGAACAGCTAAAAGTGTCTGCCTAAAATTAACACAATTTTAAGAAACAGTTTTCAGGCAGATAAAATTGGCACTATGTCTTTGGAAAGTCAGAGCTAAATATGGAGGGAAATGATTCCTAGAGAATGCCCTAAAGCCAGGTTTGGTCATGCATATGATGATGTAGTCCCTGCCCCTGGGGGCAGCTGAGGCAGGTGGATCATTTGAGTTTGGGAGTTCTGAGCTATAGTAGGGCTATAGCCTATACAGTGTCCACACTAAGTCTAGTACCAATACGATGAACCCCACAGGAATGTAGAGGGCCACCACTAGGCTGCCTGAGTGAATGAAAACCCAGCCAAGTCAGAAAAAATGGAGCAAGTTAAAGTTTCCAAACTGATCATCATTTCCAGGAGCCCACAAGTGGTCACTACCAGTCTGGATAAGATAGAGACTCAATCTCCAAAAAATGAAAATGCACCAAAATCTTTGCAGGAAAGACTGATCATGTTATTGGGAAAAAATCAGCGCTAGAAGCTGTATTGTTAATGTATTTTTGCTTAATGGGAAGATCTCCTATCCATTAATAGGCCCATGTGACCTGCTTGAGTTACATGGAAGCCTAAGTCACATGAGTTTGAGTCACATGAAGCCTCTGGTGGGAGGAACTTACTGAATGGATGGGGTAGGAAGCATGGAACAGAGCCCAGGTGAAGTTGATCTGAGCAGTTAGAGCTGAGGGGGAGAGAGAGAGAGAGAGAGAGAGAGAGAGAGAGAAACAGAGAAAGAGAGAGAGAGAAAGAGAGAGAGAGAGAGAGAGAGAGAGAGAGAGAGAGAGAGAGGAAGCAGGCAGCCAGCTGTTAGTGAGAGGGTATTTGTGGGAAGGCCCTATCAGGGGAAGGCTTGGGGATGTTGGTGCCCCCTGCAGTGTTATTGTATATGGTTTTCTTTGTTGCTTTTGGCTTTGGTGTTGGGATTCAGCTTTCTAGTGTTTGAATAAATGTTTTGATTTTGTCTTCCACATGGAGATTCTGTTATATTTTGCAATTCAGAATTATGCCGGTATATTCATAGCAGTCATAGGTGCTGTGAGTATTCACATTGGTGCTACAGAAGCCCAGGAGTTCTGAAGCATCCAGAAAGAGTGACAAAACAATTTAATTCAATAAATGTTTATTAAGTGTCTACCATGTGCCAGGCACTGTGCTAAGCATTGGGGATACAAAAAGAAGCCGAAGATAGTCCCTGCCCTAAAGAAGATTACAATCTAATGGGGGGAACACACGAAAACCTATACATACAAAACATGGTAACTACAGTATATATATGAAATCATTGAAAGAGGGAAAACACTGGAATTAAGAGGGGTGCAGAAGGCTTCTTGTAGAAGAAGGTGGGACATTAGCTGGGACTTAGAGGAAGCCGGGCGGGGGGAGAGGGGAGAGCAGCAGTTGGACTGGAGGAAGGAGAGAATACCAGGCCTGGGGGCCAGCCAGGGAAAATGCTGCACAGAGGAAGGGGGTAATATATTCATGACTCTAAGCATGCTCCTACTTTTATATTTGAATCCTCTATAATAGAAAAAGCTGAATATCTTAAAATAAGTTATATTCTTTAGAGGAACTGTTTTTTGGTAGGAGGGAAGATTGATGGTGAATATCTTTTCTCTAGTTGGGTAATATATAAAGTATCCTCTTATCCACCTTACTGAAAGCATAGCATTGTGTGTGCTGGACTGCAAAGAACCCCCAAGGACTGGAAGTTAGAAAACTTGGGTCACTCACACACACACTGAGTAACTATGGACAAATCAGGTAAACCTCTCATGGCTCCAATTTCCTCATTTTTAATATAGGCATGATAATAATACAAAAGATTCTGTAGTATACAGAAAGTGGGCCTTGGTGTCGGAGAGATCTGGGTCTGAGTCCTGCCTGGGATGCATACTGGTTGTGTGACCCTGGACAAGTCACCTCTCAATGATCCTGCTGCTCTCTTAGACAGGGATTTTTAACTTTAATGTGTGCCATAGCTTCTTTGGTAGTCTGGTGTGACCTCTTCTCAGAACAATGTTTTTAAATACGTAAAATAAAATACGTAGGGTTAGCCAATATTCAGTAAACATTTGTTAAGCACCTACTGTGTGTGCCACATACTGTGCTAAGAACTAGGGATACAGATATGAAAAAGACAGTCTTTGACCTCAAGGAATTCCCAATCAAATGTGTAAAATCAACAAATAAAAGAGAACTGACAGGATGAGTGTGGGAGGGAAGGAAAACCAATCAGACAAAAGAAAATCAATTATATTGAAATATAATTATAAAAAATATTTTTAAAACAAGGTCACAAAGCCCAGTTAAAGAACCTCTTTTCTAAGAATTTAGGTTGCAGAGAAGATACGAAATTAAATAGTTGGGGAAGGGCGAGAGATGAGGTGAGGTAAGAGGGTCTTCCTCGGGAGCTCTCTATTCTCATAAAAATCACAGGCCCTCTAAAAAAACTGCATGGGTGAAGGGAAAGGATAAGTGGAAAAGCCAACTGCTTCCCTGGGGTCTCTCCCCTTATAACAAGAGAAAATATGGAAAACCTCCAACATATGGGATGGACCTCTACTATCGTTGGTTTATGGTTGGATATAGACAAGTGTGGCACCATCAGATGGACAGGAACAGATAGGGTCTGACATCTGAATGATATAGACTACCCACATGGCAGGATTGTGAGGAGAGAGACTTGTAAACTGAGGAGTACTGTAGACTTGTTCTATTACTAGCACAATGAGCCCCCCCCACCCGAAGGGGAGCCCTTCTCTGGAGAGCTATTCATTTTACAGTTAACATAGACACAATAGTCCCTTTCAAGAATCTTTTCTTGGGACCTGGATACAAGCCTTTGTACCCCATTAAAGTGCTCCATCTAGAACAGGAGTTTCTAATTCATTGCTGATCCTCAGGGGTCTTGAAGGCATGTTCTCTCAGTGGTTTGCCCATGGGCAAGGGGACAAATGCTTGCTTGAGTGGGGTGAGGCAGAGACAAACAAGCAGATGCGAGTTTTGTCTCCCAAAACAGATGCCATGAGTGTCACTGCATTCATTGAAGGCCATCTAGTGGATCCCAGCAGAAACAGATACAGTAGAGATATAAAGTTCGGCATTTCTTCCAAAAGTAATTGGTCGAGGATACCCTGGCCAGTTGTACACTAACTCGGAGTGCTAACGTAATTTTCAAAAGGGTGAGGTTGATGATGGTCCCTGTATTCTGTTGTTTTCACCTCTTTTTGGTATTTTCCATTATCCATTTTCCGGTGAAGGTGGGGAGTGTGAGTATGGGGAATGGTTACCTCCAATTGTATCTTTGGTGGCCACTAGTACTTAAGGAGGTGTTGTGAAACACCTCCAAACACTATAGACCTGGGATTAAGGAATCAAAGTCAAGAACGCCCATTAAAAAAATGCAAACCGCTGAACCTTTCTCTTTGAACTTCATAAAGTATATTGTTTTGCAACTTTCTCCTGAGTTCATTGTATAATATTAAGTATTATAATTATCTCTGTGTAATCCATGACCTAGAAATGAAAGTCTTTGATTTACACTGACCAGGGGATTCCCCCAAATCACTTTTTTGACTCATGTCCCACCTAGGATTTCCCTTTAGAATACTAGAATTTATACATGTCTGGATCCCTACTGAAAATGTTGAGGGTCCTTAGGTCCCATGTAAGGAATCAGGTTAAAACTACGTTGAATATGACAGACCTTATTTTATTTGTTAAATTAAATTAATTTTATTTCAGATTTTCTCTATCCCATCACCCACTCGTTGAGAAGGCAAGCAGTCTAAAACTCATTACAAACATGAAGTCATACAAAACAAATTTAAGCAGTAGTTATGTTTTTAAAAAAGGAAAGAAAAGAAAAAAGCATACAGTTCAATCTGTACTCAGTTTTCTCTTTGGAGAAATAGACTTTTTCATCAAGAATCCTTTGGAAGTGTCATAGATCCTTATATTGATCAAAGTATCTAAGTCTTTCACAGTTGATTGTTGTTACAATATTGCTGTTACTAAGTACAATGTTCTCCTCACTTCACCTTTCATCAGTTCATCTGAGTCTTTACAGGTTTTTCTGAAATCTAACTGCTCATCAAGTATCCCATCACAATCATATACCACAACTTGTTTAGTCATTCCCCAATTGATGGATGGACATTCCCTCATTTACCAATTTTTTGCCACCACAAAAAGAGCTGCTATAAATATTTTTGTTCACATGAGTCCTTTTCCTTTCCTTTGATTGATTTGGAGGTATAGACCCAGTAGTAATATTGCTCCATAAAGGGTATGCACCATTTAACAGGTTTTTAAGCTTAGTTTCAAATTGCCTTCTAGGATGGTTGGGCTAGTTCACAACTTCACCAACAGTATTAGTGTACCTCTTTTCCCTTGTTCTGTCCCGCATTTGTCATTTTCCGTTTATGTCATGTTAGCCAATCTGATGGGTGTGAGCTAGTACTTCAGAGTTGCTTTAATTTGCATTTCTATAATTATTAGTGATTTAGAGAATTTTTTTCATATGATTAATTATAGTTTTGATTAATTCCTCTGAGAACTGGACAGGCTTTATTTTTATCTAACAGAATACACAAAAACTCATACCTAAGCTCATAAACAGTTATAACAACTTTCTTTCCATCTCAAGTGGGTTTCTACCTTTCCTAAGGACCTAATCATTTAGACCCCTCCACGAGGGGAGAAAATATAGGGTAACTAAAGAGTAAGGGAACCCACCCTATCAGGAGTCCCATTTTTTCAGGGAATTATACTGTCTGAATGTTTGAATAAATTGCAGGAAAATCTTCTTTTGGGACATTGTATGTAGCATTACATATATACATTCAATTCAAACATTTATTCATCTATTCAGCATGTTAGACACTCTGAGGGATACTCAGGAAATATAAAATATGTTCGGGCCCTCAAAGAGCTGACAATATAATTGGGGAGACAAATCATTAAAATTATCTGACAATTCAAGGCAGCAAGTGACTGGGGACAAAAGAATATAGACAATAGGGTTCATAGTTCAGAGGAAGGAAGAGGAACCACTGGAATGGCTCCAGAAAGGAAGTGGGTCTTGAGTTGGACCTTAGGGAATCTGTAGCATTTGAATAGGCAGAGATATCATCATATCTGGGGGCAAATCTCGTAGGACAACTTATTGTCTGTAATCATGTTGTCCAGTTCATTAGTTATGAGGAACATTTGGTGAAATGGTTAAGAATCTGTGCAAATGCTATTCCAGAGAAGCCAGGTAGTCCAGGGTTATTCCACACGCTTATGAGGTGACTTCAACAAATGAAATCATGACCTACGTACCTTGGGGGCATTGTTATAAAACTTCCTGGTACCAGAAAGTCAGTCATTAGAAATGAGGTATTCTTGACCTCATCTCTACCACTGTTTCACCTTGTCAGTAGTGATTAAAAGGAGGAAGGAAGAAGGGATGCCACAAAGTTGTAAACAGAATAAATCTTATTAGACATCATTGCTGTATTATCTGTGTTAATGGGGGAAAAAATCTCATTTTTTTGCCAATGTATTTTTAACATATTGGGGGTATATCCTCCTACTACCCTAATAACATGGTTACAAAATATCTATTTTGATTAGTGATTGAAAAAAATTGATGAGACTTCCAAGTCATGTGACCAGCTTGTGCAGGTAATCATTTTCGCCCAGAACTCTTTAACTCACTAAACCCCCAAAAAAGGAATTTGTGTATCAGATATAGAACAGATAAATTCCCAGGTGGAAAAAAGGGAGAAAAACAGCAGAGAAAAAAAAGAGAAAGAACCACAACAAGGTAAAAATCCTTATGAATTAACATGAGAGAATTAAAATCCTTCAAGACTTCACTCAGTACCCCTCCTCTAGTAAGTGTCCATGCTTCCTCAGTAGGAACATCAACTGACTCAGGCACTTGAACCAGAGGTCCATCAATAGACACTCCACATATATACCTCTTAATCTAGACATTCTACTGGCACACCACTCACTTTCTACATCCTGAACAAAGAGTGTATCACTTAATAAATCATAGAAAAATGAATAACTATCTGATATACAATGATGATGTTGAGACAATGTATCATAGGAAATATTATGTCTCTAAAAAGATATATTAGAAAAATAGAAAAAGAGAGAATTGCTGAACTATGTGAGTAATTAAAATTAGAAAACTAACAAATTATCAAACCAAAAATAAGCAAAAGAAAGGAAGAAAAGATAAAATATTGAAAATTATCCAAAAGGAAGTAAATAATTTTGAGGGAGAGAGTATAAAGAAGATTAGAAAATTCCACAAGCTGATTTAAAAACAGGGAGGAAAAATCAAATGAAGAAATTAAAAATGGACAAGGTGAAGTCATAACAAAGTAGAAAAAAAAAATTGTCAAACCCTGCTATATACAACTATATACCAGCAAAACTGAGAATTCAGGAGACACTTACCTAAAAAGTCTAACATCCAAATAAATAGAATGCCAAATAGAAAAAAGAAAATTGAACTAGCTATATAGTAACACTCAGAGAAAAAATTCTATTGCTCCAAATGTCTATGGAACAGATGACTATTAACATTTTTACCTATTAACTTTAATACCTATAATATGCAAATTAATCCCAAATATTCAGAAAGAAGGCACTTCACTAAACTTCCTTTAAGAGCCAAATATAGTTCCAATACCTAAATCAAAAAAGAAAAGCAGAGAAAGAGAACTATAGCCCAATATCATTAATGAATATTGATAAATGTTTAAATAAAATCTTGGCTAAAAAATCATAGTGATTTATCAAAAAAACATTTTCTATGATCAAGTATTGTCATAATTAAACATATTAATAAAGAAGATATCCTGAACTACACAATTACATTGACAAAGAAAATACTTTGACAAAACATAATACTCTTATGCAAAGAAGTTATAAAATACAGGTATAAATTACATTTTTAATGTGATAAATGTGATATCAAACATTTTTGCATCATATGCAAATGAGAAATGCTAGAAGTTTTCCCAGTAAATATAAGAATAAAACAAAGAAACTAATTGAAATAATAGCTTCACCAAAGTAGAACTTTGAAAATAAACCCACAAAAAACAACAACATTTCTATAGAGCAATTTTAAAAAATCCAGATAGGAATCACAGAAAGGGAGGTTCCATTTAAAATAAACCACGAGATTCAAACATAACATATGGAAGTCAATCTCCCAAAACACACCCCATACCTTTAAAGATACAATTACAAATTATTCTTTTAAATAAAGAATTTAAATAACTGGAAAGAATTTCAGTGGTCTTTACTGGGCAGTGTCAAATAGTTTTATTATATCTTTATTATATATTATATTGTATATTATTAACATTATATATTGTTATATGTTATTATATCAAATAGTATCAGTTATTTTATTATATATTATATCTTATAATATATTATGTAGTTTTATTATATATACACGTTATATACAATACTATTGTAATACAATATTATCTATGATACTATGTAAATAAATTTACGTATGCAACACCATGCCAATCAGT
>JAQQSV010018397.1:0-11408 GCA_028646515.1 Pseudochirops corinnae | reverse complement strand
AATATATTTATCCCAATAATGTATTCAGGAATGTGTACAATAACCACAGTATATTCTTTCTTAGGTAACTGCCCAATTTTCATTGTTATTTTAACTTGTCTGACTGATATTTCAGCCCCTCTAAGTCTTTTGATGGTAATAGGAGTTCCATGTTTAAACTTATCAGGGTTTCCATAAATTAGTTTGGCCTCAGCCGTCGTATTGAGCAACACCCTAGTTATAGTAGTTGATTCATTCTTCCAATATATTGTTAAAACAATATGGGATTTGCAATCTCCCCTGTATATTTCTTTAATCTGGGCTGGGGCTTGGCCTATTCCCTATTCTCCTTGAAAGTGGGGCAAACTTGGATACAATGATTCAGATTCTCCCTGAAGGTGTGGCAAACTTGGATATCATGATTCAGGGGTACCTGAAGGGGTGGTTCCTGCTTCCCTATTCATTCTAATGTTAAATACTTTTTCTTGGTACATCTTATGCAGCTCTTCAATTGGAATACCATCTATTCTTCTAAAATCCACCCCTGCTCTCAATAGAGAAGTAAATAGTTCTCTTCTTGTCAATCCACTTTTTTTTTGAGTCCTCTGCCTATTTACTCTTCTCTCTCTCTCTCTCTCTCTCTGTCTCTCTCTCTCTCTCTCTCTGTCTATCTGTCTCTCTCTGTCTCTGTCTCTGTCTCTCTCTCTCTGAAATTTATCTCTTCCCCATTCCCTAAATCACTTAATTGTGAAATCTTATTCAGCACCTCTGAAAATTTGTACCCTATTTCCCTAATTAATAGGGTCCTAATTAGGTGCTTATAAAAGCAACATGAGCTGTCTTCACTATGATGTTTCTATGAGGAACTCCTAGGGGTAGTATCATGATATGAATTTGCATCTCCAAGCATGATAACAGCTTTCATTACCTCTTCCTTTAGCTTTGTCATACAGTCTCTAAGTGAGTACCAGCTTCTTTCTCCACCAGGCCACATAGAGTAAGTAGGGTATTGCTTTTTGCATCCCTCTGAAGCTAAAGCTAACAGATTAGTTCTGTTGATGCCTCCCCCCATACTGTGATCCCTAAAAGCTTGGTGTACACAAGGATTCTGACTGATGCTTACGAATTTTATGTAATCCACACTGTCCAGTGTTATTACTCTGGTACCTTCATCAGTGATTTTTACCATCCAAGCCACTAAAGACTCTCTCATTCTTTGGGTGAATCTACTCATTATATGAGTAATCTGCTGTTGATTGAAATCCTCAATTATTCGCCTGAACTCCGTTTGGCACTGGTGGTTCTCCTGTGTTCTTCTTTGTATGGAGAAGTTTCTACGTTATAGGACTCCTCAGCTAACATTGTTCCATTCTCCTCACATACATTCTCCTGGCAGCCTTCCTGGAAACTTTTCCTAGCCTGCACAAAAGCTGCATGCACATTCCTTCTGCTAGTTTTTTGCTTCCTTTTACCTACATGAACAGTAGCTTGCTCTTCCAATACCTGAGACCTGGCAGTCTGCTCTTTCGAACGCTGTGGCACAGAAAAATTGTCAGGCAAACCAGCCGACTCCTTAGCTATCTGAGCTTTTTCCTCCAGCAGCTTATCTCTACTTTTACACACAAGATGATAACTTGTTAGCAGGACCCAGCCTCTCCAGCACACTCCTGCCAGTTCTTTGCCTGGTTCTATGGGTATTCCTTGCAAACATGTTTCCAAATCTCCAGGTTCTCATCCTTTTAGCCTTGGTTCCTAGTTTTCACAAGGGCCTGTGCTTTTGGCCAATTCCCTGGCTAGAGAGGATATAAGGCATAACCTTCCATCCTGGGATAGCCATTTCTCCCTCTACAGCCCTCCTGCTTCCAAATAGAGGCCTGACATTTTGTGACCCCACCCTCGTCACCAAATGTATTAATAATTAAGTATTCACGATGCCTACAGTAACTATAAATATGCTGATGTGATTATTAATCACATAATGTAACAGGTTCTCTAAAGGGGAAATATAGCTAGAACATTTATTCAAATACCAGAAAACTGAGTCCCAAAACCAGAAAGTCAAAGCCATCAGAGCAGTTATGAATTTGGCATATGTAGTTTATGTAGTAAACACCCACATTCTCAAACCTTCAAAACAGGACAGGCTACCTAAGGCAAAGATCCTCCTCGTCACTCAACTGCTCAGTGTCCAGGGAGCTTGCTCCCAGCAGCTCCACCCCCCCTGCCCCACAGTTCCTGTTCCTGGCAGTCCTCAGCAGGACATTTTAGCAGAGATTCTGGCAGACTCAAAGAAAAAGGTGTTTGCATTGCAACTGCAGCCACTGCCGCTTCCGCTGTTTCCAGTCACCCTCGCACAGACGCTAGCTTGGTTCTGGCTTTCTCTTGTTCCACCCCTTCCTGCTACATCAACAAGTTCAAGGGGCATGGAAGATCTTCAAATCCCATTAGCATTACAGTATGCCAGCAGAAAGAGGTCCCCAGACAAACCAGAGTAGGCCACAGGGGACTGAACCCTAGGTATCTGTGGCAGTTTCCAAACTTCTTAACCCACAAACACCAAAGATATGTTAGAAGGTCAGTAGGAAAGGTCTTTTGGACCCAAGTGATAGAGTTGCATAGTCCAGCATAATCTCTTCATAGCAGTGGGGCAGAGAGAACAGCAGAGATTATGGCATTGGGGAGTAGCAAATTGTGACAGATGGTAAGGGTACTAAAGAACTGATCTGAAGGAGATTACAGGACTCTCTTCACTGAACCAAGACAGGATTTCTGTGCTTTTACTATAATTGAATCTATGTCAAAACCCTAGGCAGCAGTTATGGGGGGGAGGGGGCGGAAGAGCGCTAGCATAGCAGAGCTTTTGGCAGCAGTGGAAAGGGAAACTTCTTCACAGTTTCAAGGTAGAAAAGAGTGCTTATGACCACTCATAGACCAGAACACAGTTTAAGAGAGGATTAAAAACCTCTCTTTAGATCATACTTCCTGGGAAAAACTGAAAAATTATATGTCACTCAAAGTATCTCTGAAAACAGCCAAACAAAAGCCCTGAAGCTTGGGACAGTACACACTCTACATTGAAAGTATAGCTGTTCCTTAAAAAAAGAGCTAAAAAGGCAATCAATTGTCTGGAAAAGTGATCAAATATTAGGGAATAAATCAGACAATAGATTCTTACTTTGATGACAAGGAAGATCAAAACATATACTCAGAAGAAGACAACAATATCAAAGCTCTTAAATTCCAAGTCTCCAAGAAAAAATATGAGTTGCTCGCAGGCCATGGAAGGACTCAAAAAGGATTTAGAAAATCAAGTAGAAAAACATTTGAGAATGGAACAAGAAAATCATACGAAATGAGTCAATAGCTGGTAAAGAAAAATACTGAGAAAAACCTTAAAAAAAGACTAGACCAAATGGAAATGAGGTCCAAAAAGCCAATGAGGAGAAGAATGCCTTAGAAAGCAGAATAGGTGAAATGGAAAAGAAGATGGAAAAGGTCACTGAAGAAAGTAATTCCTTTAAAATTGGAATGGACCAAATGGAATCTAATGACTCTATATGAAATCAAGAAATTAAAAAAAAAAAAACCAAAATAGTGAAAAAATAGAACAATATGTTATTTCTGTTTGAAAAAACAACTGGCATGGAAAATAGATCCAGAATAGGTGACATAAAAATTATTGGACTACTTGAAGGCCAGGATCAAAAAAAATAGCCTAGACATCAACTTTCCAGAAGTTATCAAAGAAAACTGCCCTCATATTCTAGAAGCAGGGTTAAAATAGAAATTGGAAGAATGCACTAATTACCTCATGAAAGGCATCCCGAAAGAAAAATTCCCAGGAATATTATATTCAAATTCCAGAGTTCCCAGGTCAAAAAGAAAATATTTCAAGCAACCTAAAACAAATAATTCAAGTATTATGAAACACTATCAGAATAGCACCAGATTTAGTGTCTTCTACATTAAGGGATAAGAGGACTTTGGTTATGATGTTCTGTAAAGTGAAGGAGCTAAAATTACAACCAACAACCACCTACTCAGCAAAACTGTGTTTAATTAATGAGTGGAAAAATTGATATTCAATGATGTAGAGAAATTTTGTGCATTATTGAGAAAAAACATGAGCTGAGTAGAAAATTTGACTTTCAAATACAAGAACCAGGAGGAATATGAAAAGGTAAAAAGGAAAGAGAAATCATAAGGGACTTATTAAAGTTGACCTGTTTACATTCTTATGCAGAAAGATGACATTTGTAACTCAAAAGGCATTTCTTATTATTAGGGTAGTTGGAGCTAGTATATACAGACAGAGGGCACAGGGTGAGTTGACTATGAAAGCATGATTAAAAAAAACCAAATAAGATGTGAAAGAGTAATGTACTGGGAGAAGGAGAAGGGGAGAGGTGAGGATAAAACCTGTCACATAAAACAGGCAAGATAAAGCAGGATGAGGCTGGGTGAAGACCAGAGGTCAGAGTGAAGTAGTAAATAATATTTTTTTTAATTGTCTTAAGGAGGGAAAAGCATACATACTCAATTAGTTATAGAAATCTATCTTGCCCTACAGGAAAGTGGTGGGGAATGGGACAAGGAGTTGGTGGAGGAGAGGGAAGAATGGAGGAGGGGGTAATCAGAAGCAAACATTTTTGAGGAGGGACAGGGTCAAAAGAGATAATAGAATAAATGAAGTGGGGGGAATAGGATAGAGGAAAATATAGTTTTCACAACATGACTGTTAAGGAAGTATTTGGAATGACTATACATGTAAAACATATTTTGAATTGTTTGCCTTCTCAATGAGGGTGAGAGGGGAGAGAGGAGGGGAAAGAATTTGGAAATGAAAGTTTTAAAAATGGTTTTTATATGCAGCAAAGTAGTAAGATACACAGGCTATAGGAGATAGAAATCTGCATTACCCTACTGGAAAAAAATGAGGGAAAGGAATTAAAGGAGAGGGGGATAGAAGGGAGGTCAGATTTTGGGAAAAGGTAATAAGAATGCATGAAGTCTTGGAGTTGAGTGAAGGGAGAGATTAGGAGAAAATTTGGATATCAAAATCTTGTAGAAGTGAATGTTGAAAACTAAAAATAAACAAATTAATTAGTTAAAAAATAAAAATATAAAACTTCAAAGTTTAAGAGGATTTATTCAAGACATAAAAGGTAATCCATTTTGACTGGAAATTTATAACTTGTATTTTTCAACTAAGGTTTCTTCATTGATCAGAATAATTGGTCTCATGCCATATTTCCATTCTATTTTGGACTCTACTGAAAAAATATTTTCCATAGAAAACTAGTAAAGTAAAATCATTATTTAAAGTTTATTTTTGAGGGGAAAAACAAAGAACCTAAGTGAAAACAGAATGGATTTTAGACAGGAAAGAGATATAAATCACTTACTGAAATTGTTAGAAATCGTGTCCTTAGAAGGGTATATAAATGTGTTTCTGATACTTCTACCAAATGGGAGTAGAAATCACTATTCATCCAGCAAATGATTTTTTTTTATGTAAGAAATCACTTTATTGTAGCAAAGTTCATATATTCAGCAGGGGGGAAGAAAAAGAAAAGACAAAGTTTCCAAAATGAATTACCCCACTGGTTTTTTGACTGCCGACAGAATATTTTTCTTAAAATTTGAAATGATTGGCATCAAAGTCACAGATTATTATCACCTCGATGTAAAAATGAAAAAAACATGAGAAGAAAATTGTAAATAGTCCTCATCCAGGTATGTTTGATGAGAGCTTGAAAACAGCAGAGGGAGGGATTTTGAGAGTCTAGTAGAGCAGTTTCTGGAAGTCACTTTCTCTAGATAGATAATGAATTATCTAAGAAGGGAGAAAGTAGATATTGATATTGGCTTATCATTTCTTTTTAAATTTTTATAAATTAACTTGTGTTTATTTTTAGTTTACCTCATTCATTTTCACGAGATTTTGAGTTTCAAATTTTCTCCCCATCTTTCCCCTATCCACCACCCCAAAACATCAATCCCACTGCACATCCCCTCAACCATCCTGCTCAATCTTATATGTTCCCTCATAACCCCTTTGACTTCCCAGCAGGCCAAGAGGGATCTCCCTAACCAAGTGGCTGTTTCTCTTAATTCCCAGTTGCACATAGATAATAATAATACTAATACTGATTTTATGCATACATAAAATATATATGTATACACACACATTTTTTTTTGACATTTGGTTTTAGAATTTTAAGTTCTAAATTCTTTCCCTTCTTCCCTCATCACCCACCCCCACCAGAAAGACAAGCAATTCAGTACAGGCCATACATATACAGTTATGCAGAACATCTCCACAGTGGACATATTGTGTAAGACTGACTATATTTCCCTCTTTCCTCTCTGCCCCCTACTTATTCTACTCTCTACTTTTTCCCTGTCCCCTTACTGAAGTGTGTGTTCCTAACAACTCTACCCCCCAACCTGCCCTTCCCACCATCATCCCCCCTTTCATTCCCCTCTTCCCTACACTCTCATAGGTCAAGATACCCAATTTAGCGTGTATGCTATTCCTTCTCTCAGCCAAATAAAATGAAAATAAGGTTGACACAAAGCCTTTTGCCTTCCTGTTCTTCCCCTTCATTATAACAGTTAACTCTTGCCTATTCTATATGACATGATTAACCACATGCTGTCTCTCCCTGTCTCCTCTCATTCTATTCCTCTCCTACCTCTCAATTTCACCTTTTAAAATATTATCCCCTCCTATTAAATTGATCCTGTGGCCTATATATATATATATATATTCCCTTGACCTACTCTCATACTGAGAAAAGTTGCATAAGTTACACTTATCATTTTTCCATTTTGGCCCATAAATAGTTCAACTTTGATAAGTTCCTTAAGATTTATTTTCCATTTCTACCTTCTCATTCTTCTTTTACTTGAGTGTCAAATTTTCTTTTCAATTCTGTTTTTTTTCAGCAAGAACGTATGAAAGTTCTCTACCTCACTGAATCTTGCTCTGTAGGTGATTCTTGGTTTTAAGCCTAGCTCCCTTGATCTCCAGAATATCATATTCCAGGCCCTTAGATCCCTTAATGTAGAACTTGCTAGATCCTGGGTTATCCTGATTGTGTTTCCAACGTATTCAAATTGTTTCTTTGTAGCAGCCTGTAATATTTGCTCATTGATCTGGAACTCCAGAATTTTGTTATAACATTCATAAGAGTTTTCTTTTGGGGATCTTTTTCAAGAGGTGATTGGTGAATTCTTTCAAGTACTATTTTGCCTTCTGGTTCTAAAATATCAGGACTATTTTCCTTGAGAATTTCTTGAAGGATGATTTCTCAGTTCTTTCTGATCATGGCTTTCAGGTAGTTCAAAATTTTTAAATTGTCTGTCCTGGATCTATTTCACAGGTGGGTGGTTTGTTCCCCCTCCCTCCATGAGATTTTTCACATTGCCTTCCATTTTGTCATTTGTTTGGATCTGTTTAACAGTATCTTCATTTCTCATCAAGTCATTTGCTTCCATTTGCTCCACTCTAATTCTGAAGGAATTATTCTCTTCAGTAAGCTTTTGAGATTCTTTTTACATCTGGCAAATTTGACTTTTTAAAGATATTCTTCTCTTCACTCGTTTTTTGGCCCTCTTTTGCCATTTGAGTTTATCTATTTTTTAAGGTGTTATTTTCTTCAGTCAGGTTGTTAACTCTCTTTTCATGATTTTCTTTCATCATTCTCCTTTCTCTTCCAAATTTTTCCTCCACTCCTCTTATTTGGTTTTCAAAATCCTTCTTAACCTCCTATATGGCCTATAACCAATTTTCCTTTTTCTTGGTAGCTTACAGTGAATGACTTCTTACTGTGTTATATTCCTCCGATTCCATGCTTTCCTTTTTGTCCCCAAAAATGGAATCTAAAGTAGGATTGCTGTTCTTACTTTGCTTCCTTTGCCAGCTCATGTTGCCAGTCAATTATTTGACTTTTGGGCTCAGTAAAACTTGGCTTTCAGAGGGGACAGCTTTGTCCCAAATTGCTGGGGTTTTTGTACATCCTGGGGCTATTAAGAGGCTACCATCTCTGTAGCCCACATCACCTTTGGCTCACTGGTCATGCACCACAGGGCCATCACCCACTATCAATATCCTCATCCAGGTCGGTTAAGGCAAGAGCACTTAGCCTCTGAAAGATGGCTTGGCCCCACTTCATTCTGCAGGCTGGTGACTCTGAAGCAGCCAAGAGGAGCTGGCTGCAGGGCCACGGAGCCTCTTGTTGGCCTGGCACACTCCTTTCCCTAAAATTTAGCTGAGTTCCACTGACCTTTCACTCTGTCCTTGTTTCTTATGGGTTGATAATTCTGGAAACTGTCACAGCTGGCAGTGATCCATTCTCCAAAAAGCTCCAGCAGTGGCTTGTCCTGTCCATCCTCAGGCTAAAACCATGGTTTCAGACAGGTCTCGTTTTGGCTCCCAGCATTCTGTGAAGAACCCTTCCTGTCTGCTTGCTGGGCTTCCTTCAGTGGGATCCTTTTTTACCTGTCGTTTTGTGAGTTCTGGAGCTTTACAATTTGTTTAGAGTCATATTTTATATTTATTTGAGTTGCTTATGAGTGGAGCTCCCAGATTTCTCCTGCTTCTATTGGCTGTCATTTCTTAGTAACACTGAGTAAATGATGAGGGAAAATGTATTTTATTCTTTTTTTTATATTTTTAAAACTTAGTGGTCCATTAAAAATCACTTTGGTGTACTCTTCCACTCTTTCCTCCTCATGAAATACTCTCCCTACTACTACTTCCAACACCATTTAACTTTTATATGAGTGAAGATAAGTGGTCAAGTATAGCAGTAATGAACATCTTTTAAGCTGAATTGCTTTCAACTTTGATCTTTGATTATTATTCATTAAATGCTAGGACAAAATTTACTATACTTATCCATATATCCATATACATATCCATATATCCATGATAATAATTTCTATTCAAAGGTAGTATAAAAAGAAGTAGTAAATATATATTTGCTCTTTTTCTAATCACACTTTTTTATCATTTATTTTTTTTAAATTTTACTTCATATCATTCATTTCCACAAAATTTTGAGTTACAAATTTTCTCCCCATCTGTAATAGTAAGCAGTTCAGCAAGGTACTTAGCACTTACTACTAAGTGCTAAGTGTGGTAGGTGCAAACTCTTTCCCACTGTTAAGAAGGCATGAACTCCCCTGTTGATGTGGAAGAAGGGGATTGGCTGAGCCCTTGTTGTTGTGGAAGAAGGGGATTGGCTGAGGTGTGTATATAAGAAAGAATTCCAGAGACAGACAGAATTGGAACTCTGCTCCTGTTGAAGGAATAATTGTCGTGACTGAAGATGGTTGAGAGGGAGAGGGAGAGTGGGAGAGTTTCTCTCGCAGCATCTGGAAGCTGAGAACTGAGATGGAGTTTTCCTGAGACCAGAATCTGGTGAGGGCTGCCTGGAAGGCTAAGAGGGCTTGCCTGGAAGGCTGAGAGGGCTTGCCTGGAAGGCTGCCTAGAAAGCTGAGAGGGCTTATCTGGGCTTGCCTGGAAGGCTGAGAGGGCTTTCCCGAAGAAGCATGACTGGGATAAGACTGTTTGTTCATGGCCTGATTGATCCTTGAGTTCCAGGCAAGAGAAGTGGTGAAGAGTTTGAAATGTGCTGGACCCTGTGAACTTCAGTGTGTGCCAGGGACTGCCCTGAGGACTGGAGAAGGACCTGGGAGCTATCTATTTCTGAGGCTTGGACAAGGATCTTGGAGCTGTCTGCTTCTGAATCTGGGTGACTGGTTGATTGAGGAGGGAGCTGGGACCTTGGAAGGGGATCCAGGGAATCAGAGAGACCACCCACAATCAAAATGAAGAAAAGGCCTCCCCTTGGATGAAACTGAGGTTTTTTGGACACCGAGGTGTGGAGGGTTTGTGTGGTTTTCTAATGACTGTATTTGTAATCAAGGTATTTAATAATTGTGAATCTATATTAGAGAGTGATTAAGTTACTGGTTGCCCCATGAGTGGAGGTTTGATTCTATTTTTCCTTGTTCTGAATATTGTGGCCACTGTAGTGAAAACTGTGTTGCCATTTTCAGTGATAAGCCTTGTTCTAAATATCGTGGCCACAGTAGTGAAAACTGTGTGGCCATTTTCTGTGATAAGATGTAATGTAATAAAATGTAATGTTGTGAAAATTATATTGTGAAATATTGTGAATGTTTGTGTTGATTTGTAATGGAATAAAGAGTGTGTCACTATATTTTGTAATCTGAACTCTAAAAACTGTTCACAGTAGCATTCCTTTGGGAATCTGCTGGTGCATGGCATTCAATACACCATCTTTCCCCTACCCTCCACCCAAAAACAGCCATCCCAGTGTATCCCCCATCCCCCAATCTATATTCTCCTATGTCTCACCCCCCTCACCCCTCTGATTTTTTGGTATGGCAGGATGGATCTCCCAACCACAGTGCCTGTGTATCTCAAGTTCCAGTTAAATGTAGTTAATAATAATAATAATAATAATAATAATAATAATTATTATTATTATTATTATTATTATTATTATACATTTATATTTGAAACATTTGATTATGGAACTTTAGATTCTAGATTCTTTCTCTTCCTCCTTCATCACCAACCCCCACTGGAGGGACAAGCAATCAAATACAGGCTGCACATGTGAAATTACGCAGAACCTCTACACAGTGAGCCTATTGTGAGAGTCTGATTACCTGTCGCTTCTTCTTATCCTGTCCCCCCATCCACTCTCTACCCTGTCCCTATCCCTGTACACAAGTGTGAACTTTCATCAGTCTTCCCCCGCACCCTGCCCTCCCCTCCATGATCCTGCCTCTCATCGCTGTTCTCCCTATGCTTCTATGGAGCAAAATGCCCAGTTTAGACTTTATGTCATTCTTTCCCTAAGCCAAATTCAGTGAGAGTAAGGTTGACTTTTTCCCTTTTGTCTTCCTGTTCTCCCCCTCTATTGCAACAATTATCCTTTGTCTCTTCCATGAGATGCTCAACCCCATTCTGTCTCTCCCTGTTTCCTCTCAATCTAATCCTCTCTCACCTCAGAATTTTACCATTTGGATTATTATCACTTCCTATTCAATTGATCTTATGTCCTCTATGGATTCATTTATACATATACTCATATTTATGCTTCCATGCATATGTAAACCCTCTTATATAAATTTATGTGTATGTATATGTATATATACATTGGTATTCCCTTGCCCTATCCTCATACTGAGAAAAGTTTCATCAGTTTCAATTGTCACTTTTCCAAGTTCTCATGTAAATAGTTCATCTTTGATAGGTACCTTATGATTTCTTTTCCGTGTTTATCTTCTCATGTTTCTTGTGTTGGAGTGTCAAACTTTCTTTTCAGTTCTGGTTTTTTCAGCAAGAATGTTTGAAAGTCTTCCACCTCACTGAATGACCATAT
>JAQQSV010018396.1:0-11408 GCA_028646515.1 Pseudochirops corinnae | reverse complement strand
AAAGTTTGCCATAATGGGTAGACTCTTAAGGAGCCTCGGTATCTGTGACTTGCATTGGACAAGTGGGCCAGAATCATCTGACATAGAGTGAGTCTGTGCTAGGTCATTCTCTGGCCTTCTTCTTTTCATGGAGACAAGATGGGGTCTGATATACAGAAAGGTTGTGGGAGGAATCTAGGGGTGGTCTAGAGGAGGAGTTTGGGGAGGGTCTTCAGGAGGAGTTAATGAGGTCAGACTCCAGCAAATGAGTGATTAAGGGTGGGAAGTTACTGGAGGCTACCTGGAGACACCAGACTATGGTAGACTAGGCCAGTTCAAGGGTGTAATAGATTTGGTTATAGATATTTTGGGAGGATCAAGGGTGGGAAGTTGCTGGACAAAGGAAGGCTAAACTAGTAACCAAGGTTTGGTCCTAGCCACAGTGAAAGGCTTATGGCCTCAGGCAGATGCCTCATGTGGGAAGATTCAAGGAGATTCCCAGAGCCTGCACCTCATCAGTTCTTCCATGATACTGCCTCAGTTCACATTTTTCTGAATTTCTCGTATCCATTTTTTTTTATGGCACAATAATGTTCCATTATATTCATAAACCATAATTGTCCAGCCACTTCCTAATCAACAGGTGCTCATTTTCTCTACCCCAAACCCAATTTTTTGTTGCCTCAAAAATTGTTGCTGTGAATATTTTGGTGTATATAGGACCTTTGTTTCTGTCTTTGACCTCTTTGATGCCTATGCCCAGTAGTAGAATCTCTGGGTCAAAGAGTAGAAATAATTTAGTTATTCCCTTGCATAATTCCCAATTGCCTTTCAGAATGGCTGGATTAATTTGAAGTTCCAAGAATGCTCTTATGTGCCTATCTTGCCCCAGCACCTCCAACACTGATTCCACCTTTTTTCATTTTTGCCAATTATTTGAGATAAAACTTCAAAGTTGTATTACAAGGAATAGTCATTTATTAGTCATTTGGAACATTTTTTTCTGACTTGTGCATGAACACACAGCTAGTAAGTCATCAGAGCTAGGATTCAAATCTGGATTATAACCACCGTCCTTTTGACTCTGCCTACTTAGTCTTAGAATCTCTTGATCATAGATTTAGATCCTGAAGAGACTTTAGAGGTCATTTAGTCTAATCTCCTTTTACAAATGGGGAAACTGAGGACTAGAGTAGTCGAGTGATCACGTCCAAGGTCACAAAGGTGACATGATCAGGATTTAAACTGAGATCCTCTAATTTTTAAGTCTGTACTATACGGTACTGCCTCTTGATATTTTGTTTTCTAATATAGCTGACCACATTTCTTTGACTTTTATTAGGGGTTCATTATGCTTGTTTAGTTGCTAATAGCAGGAAATATGTTTTCCAAAATATTGCCAATATTTCCTGTTGCATTCCATAGCTAGCAACATTTTTTTCTTTTGCTGGGGAGGGGCAGGTGTAGAGGGTCAGAGGGACCCACTTAGTTTGATGTTAACAGTCTTTTCTACTAAAAAGCATGCCCAGATGGAAATCTGAAAATTTACTCATTGTATGACTGGCCAAGTCATTGCTTCTCTGTGGATTTTGGTTTCCTAGGAAAGTATCTAGGAAGTTATCCTAGATAATCTCTAAAGTTCTTTCCAGCTGGAAATCCTATAATCTCAGGCAATGTCATAGTTTTTGCTTCTGTAAGATCTTCCCTGGAATAATATGCTAGAAAATCCAACTTGTGCTGGCTCTAGGCAGCATTCATCTTTGGCCCCTGATTGCTTTCTCTGTGTTCCAAACACCCTGTGTTTTCCCTCTCCTGATGGAGAGAGAAATGCAATTCCTTTACACTGAGTTGTTAGGGCTCTATTGTGTGTCCTGGGAATATTTGCATTTTAAAAGAGGAAGACTGGGAGAGTGATTGACCAGGGATCTTAGGAATTAAAGCTGGAAGAAACCTTAAAGTTCATCTGGTCTACCCTAGTCATTTTACAGAGGAGGAAATTGAGGCCCATACAGGGAAAGAAACTTGTTTAAGATCTATAAACCCCAAGGCATCAACCACTCTTGTTAAACAGTTTCAGGAATTGGGGTGGAGGATTTTTTTTTTCTTTTTGAGGTTGTTTCCCAGGACCTTTAACAATTAGATCACATAAGTAGATGGCCTCGTGCTTTCTCTCTGGGGAGCTCAGCATCTAAAATCTACTTACTAACAGTATCTTAGCATCTACTAAGACTAGTCCAGACTAAACTATTCAATTTCTCCCAAATTTGACATACTTTCCATTGCCCCTCTGTATTCATGTAGGCGTGCCTGGAGCATACTCCTTTATCTCTGCTGGTTGACCTCATATTACTTCAAGGGTCATCTCAGAGGCTGCCTTTTTCTTGAAGCCCCCTTTACCCTTATCACTCTTTACCTTGAATCTTCCTTATTTGTAAATTTGTACTCTTCTCTCTAGTAGAATGTAAGCCCTTTAAGGGCAGGGACCGCAGGTCCTTTTTCATCTTTGGATCCCCATTGTCAAGCAATGTACCTAGCATATTGTTGACTTTGCTACCTGTTTGGCTGAATCTCTGGTTGCATTTCCCTTCTTGTTTTAGCTTTTCTACTTTTTCATTTGAAGTACTTGCTGTATATCTGTATATCCTTGCAATCTTGCCCTAGTTCTTGTTATGGCATTCTTATTTTTAACTTATTAAATGCAATTTATTAAATTCAATTCGACAAACGCTTGCTAAGCACCCACTTTGTGCAGAGCACTGTCCCTGGTGCTGGGAAAGATACCAAGTTGAGATGAGGCTTGGACCTTGTCCTCACAGAACTTCTAGCTCTTGGATTATTTCTGTGAATGACAAGGTGATGCCTGTTGGCAGTACTATTTTCCATGTTGTTAGATTGAGGCCAGGGAAGTGAAGGGACTTGCTCAATTTGTTTGGGGCCCAGAAAGGCAGACCTTACACAGAACCTAGCATCCCTTTTGCCTTGGCCTAGACTTTATGCTGTAGATAATTCTGTGACACAGATTTTTTTTTCCCTTCTTAATTAAGCAAATATTTTTTTCTGGGTCCTGTTGCTGGAGGGAAGCACTTGTTTCTTTAAACCCTCAACTAACATTTTCCCAGACTTTACAGGATGATGGCAATGCTACATTTTGATCCAGCCCAGCTCTTGTCTTTATGGATTGCAGAGACATCTGCTACAGGGAATTTTGAAAGCCAGAAATATCTGGGAAGTGAAAGGCTGTCTTTTTCTAGTTGAGGCATATGTAGTCTTAGGTACAGTTTATGGGATTATATGCAAAGTGGTAAATGACAGTTCTGTCACAGATGAGAAGGTTCTGATAAATAAGGAATACTGTGGTACTTGCAGAAACTTAGAGTTGGTTCTTACATGCCAAACTTGCTTCTTGTTTCATGATTCAGCAACTGCTACTTAATGCTTTAATTATTAGGCGCCTACTGTATGCCAAAGCCCCATGATCACCACTGGAGATAAAAAGATAACTATGTCACAGGACCTGCTCTGAGGAGCTTATGGTCTAATTCAGGAAAAGACATTTACATAAATAACAATGATGAAAGAGAAAGATCTATGAGAAATTGGATGGAGAGAGATTGTTTTTAGCTGTAGAGGAGGGCTGGGTTTGATTCAAGGATAGAGGAGATGGCAGCTGAGTTAGACCTAATTGAAATTTCTTTTTTTTTTTTTTGCCTTTTTTTTTTTGGAGGGCAATTGGGGTAAAGTGACTTGCCCAAGGTCACACAGCTAGTTTTTGTGTTAAGTGTCTGAGGCCGCATATGAACTCAGGTCCTCCTGACTCCAGGGCCAGTGCTCTATTCACTGTGCCACCTAGCCACCCCTGAAATTTCTTTATGAAGATGGTGGGTGAAGGTGAGGCCATTCCAAATGTGGCGAAGGGTTCAAGCAAAGGCATAGAAATGGGACAGAGCAAGATAAGAATGTGCGGTGGTAAGGTGGTAGAGAGAGTAGTCCGGTTTGACTGGAACATGAAATATGTGAAGCGTGATAGCTTGATAGAAGGCTGGATGGGTAGGTCAAAGTTAGATTGTGGAGATCTTTGACTAGATGAGGAAGTAAAACTTGAATCTTTAGGCAATGGAGAACTATTGAAGGTTTTCTTTTTTAGAAGAGTTATGTGATCACAATGGTATGTTGCATTAGGAAGATTATTTAAGTGTTTGGGGTAGAGAATTCAGTGTGTAGATAGGAGGCGATTTTAATAATCTAAGTTGTGAATTCTTAAGTTGGGATACATAAACTTGTTTTAAAAAATATTTCAGTAGCTCTAGGCTTCCTTTGTAATTCTACATATTTTATTAAAACATTATTCTGAGAAGGGTTTCATAGGTTTCACCCAACTGCCAAAGGAGGTCCATGACACAAACAAGATTGAGAACTCCTGGTCTAGGTGAAAAGTGATGAGGGCCTGAATCAGGATGGTTGAAGAAGTGGGAATGGAGATGAAGATGACTATGTAAAGGAAACAGCCTCCTTGGTGAACTCTCCTTAGAGGTAGTCATGTGTGTATCATAGAATCTGGGTTGGGAAGGATCTTAGTGGTTACCTTCCCATTTCCACTTAGTATAGGAACCTCATGTACAGGAAGCTAGACAGTTCATCTTCTGCTTGAACACTTCTAGGGATGGAGAACTCACTTTTTCACAAAGTAGGGTTTTGAACATGGGAAAATGATACAGTAAAAATAATATTTAAATGCAAAATGGATCATCTTGATTACATTAAATCAAAACATTTTTGCACAAATAAAACCAATGCAACCAAGATTAGAAGGAAAGCAGAAAACTGGGAAACAATTTTTATAGTTTGTGTTTCTGATAAAGGCCTCATTTCTCAAATGTATGGAGAACTGAATCAAATTGATAAGAATATAAGTCATTCCTCAATTGATAAATGGTCAAAGGATATGAACAGGCAGTTTTCAGATGAGGAAATTAAGGCTATCCTATACTCATATGAAAAGGTGCTCTAAATCACTATTGATTAGAGAAATGCAAATTAAAACAACTCCGAGGCACTACCTCATACCTATCAGATTGACTAATGTGACAAAAAAGGGAAATAATTGTTGGAGAATATGTGGGAAAATTGGGACATTGATGCTTTGTTGGTGGAATTGTGAACTGATCCAGTCATTCTAGAGAGCAATTTGGAACTGTGCCCAAAGGGCTATAAAATTGTGCATACCCTTTGATCCAGCAACACCACTACTAGGTCTGTATCCCAAAGAGATCATAAAAAGGGAAAAAGACTCACATGTGCAAAGATTTTTATAGCAGTTCTTTTTGTGATGCAAAGAAATGGAAATTGAGGAGATACCTATCAATTGGGAAATGGCTGAACAAGTTGTAGTATATGAATGTAATATAATACTACTGTTCTATAAGAAACAATGAGCAGGTGGATTTCAGAAAACCCTGGAAAGACTTAAATGAACTGATGCTGAGTGAAGTGAGCAGAACCAGGAGAACGTTGTACACAGTAATGGCCACATTGTACGATGACCAACTTTGAGAGGCTTAGCTCTTCTCAACAATACAGTGATCTAAGAAAATTCCAAAAGACTCATGATGGAAAATGCTATCTACATCCAGAGAAAGAATATGGAGTTGGAATGCAGAATGAAGCAGACTATTTTCTTTTTTGTCTTGTTTTTTGTCTTTCTCACGTGGAAATTTATTTAATATGATTGTACATGTATAACCCATGTCAGATTGCTTGCTGTCTTAGGAAGGCGTGAGGTAATGGAGGGAGGGAAGAAAATTTAGAACTCAATCTTACAAAAATGAATGTTGAAAGCTATCTTTACATGAAATTGGTAAAAATAAAATAGTATTAAATGTGAAAAAAAGACAGAATGGTAGTATGTAGGACGTCCTGAAGAAGAGGGCAGGGAACAGAAATCAAAGAACAGGAGGTCAGTTAAAGAGTTGTGAGAAAGGCAAAATTAGTTGTTGTTTACTTATGTGTAGTCAGTGCATCAATTTATAGGAGTACAAGAGAACTCTATGAGAATGGTTAGATTTAGCTGAATTGATGAGTAAGAAGGAAAATATGAGTCCATGTGGTGTCTGATGATGGAACAAGATTCATCTATGGCTTCTGTTCCCTGGGTACTAGTCTTTAAAAATATTTGATGCCCTTCCTTTTTTTTTTTAAACATTTCTGTCACTTTCACACCTCCCCCATCCATGCCTTCCCTCTCCCCAGTAGAGTTCTGCTTTGAAACAAATAAGTGCAGGGAAGCAAAGGAAAAAAAAACCTCATTGACCATGTCTTTCACCTCATTCTGTACCTATAATCCTTCTCTTCTCTCCCAAGGAGCATGCTTCATTGTCATTCCTCAGAAGTCATAATTGGGCATAGTGCATAGACATTGGTCTTCAATCTTCCATTTGATTTAAGGGGGAAATTTCTTGATATATAAGAGGGGAAAGGAAGATATACTGGTAGTAAAATAGTATGATGGCTATATGAGGCCTAAATGGGATAAAAATGAATGGGAGAGAGCTTTGCTCTGGCTCTGCATTGGGGTAGAAGTAAGTGCTAAGGCCAGATTTGTCTAGAGTACAAGAGTAGAAGGGGCCTAAAGTACTCCTTTAACTTAGCCTTGTATCCTCACTGTGATTGTGCTCTGGTTGTGTAAACAAGGCCCTAAACAAAGGAAGAATTATATTTTTTAGTAGTTTCTCCTGAACAGACTCAATACATTTTGATTGGCTTAATATGTGGGGGGGGGGGGGGCATACTAGGTGGTTCGGTGGTTAGAGTGCCCAGCCTGGAGGCAGAAAGACTCCATTTCCTGAGTTCAAATCTGGCCTCAGACTAGCTGTGTGACCCTGGACGAGTGACTTACCTCATTTGCCTCAGTTTCCTCATCTGCAAAATGATCTAGAGAAGGAAATGGCAAACCACTCCAGTGTGTTTGCCAAGAAAATCTCAAATGGGGTCAGAAAGAGTCATATCGGACTGAAAACCAACTGAACAGCAACAACAAAAATATGTCCAAATTAGAACTATTTCCCTTTCCCCCTACCACCCTTCCTCTACCATTTCCCCCCCCTCGCTAAGGATCATAATGTAGGAGCCATCTTTAGCTCCTTGATCTCTTCTTCCCTGCCATATACAATCAGTTCCTAGATCTTATCAATTCCATCTCATCAGCATTTCTCAAATCTGTCACCTTCACTATACTCACACAGGCACCCTAGTCTAGGTCTTTATCACCAATGATTCTCCCCGAATCCAGTCTTCTAGTACAATCTCCAGATTAGCATCCCTAAAACTCAGTTTGACTATGTGTGTGCGTGTGTGTGTGTGTCTCTCTCTCTCTCTCTCTCTCTGCTCAAGAAGCTTCAGTGGCTCCCACACTCCAAATCGCCTTTAGGATAAAATATGATGAACTGCCCCTGTTTGGCCTTATAAAAGCTCTTACCTTCCAGGAGTGTTATATTTATTTCTCCCCCTCATGTATACTACCCTCTAACCAGGCTGTCTTACTTGCTGTTCCCCATCCATGACAGTTTATCTCCTTCTGTTCGTTTGTCCAGGCTGTCTCCCATGCTTGGAATGCTCTTCTTCCTTATTTCTGCCTCCTCAGACCCCTTCCAAGATCAGCTGAAGTACCACCTCCTTTAAGAGGACTTTACTGATTCCTATAGTTTTTATCCAACTCCCCATCACAATCTATTTGCCTTTGTGTGTGTATGTCATAGTCCTGTATTTTACTTATTTGTGCACATATTGTGTCTTCCTAATAGTTCTTTTGGTATGTATATCTCCAGTATGTAGTATAGTAGATCATGCTAAATGCTTGTCAAGTGGGTGATTGACCAGTGGTTTTCTAATGTAGACTCCTAGAGCTGGGAGAGGCCTCATAAGTCATCTAGCCCAAGTCCTTAATTCTACAGAGAGGAAAACAGAGAACCAGAAAAAAGGAAAGGACTTGCTCAAGGTCACATAGTTAATAGCAGAACCAGGATTAGAATTTCATTAGTCTTGGGGTATGGGACTTGTAGTGGAAGGAATCATTTTAACTTGGTTTGGTTTTATAAACTTGTTTGGAGGGGGAATAGCTTTGGGAATTTGACCCAAGGTGCATAATTTCCTAGTTATATCTGAAGTCTGTGTATTTGAAGACTAGAAGTTTAAACTAAAACGGATTTTTTTTGGTGGGGTGAATCTCCTGAAAGAAGTACTTCAAGGTGTGGAATAACAATTGTCCAGTTGTTTATGTCTGACTCTTCATGACCCCATTTAGGATTTTCTTTGTCAAGATACTGGAGTGGTTTGCCATTTTACAGATGAGAAAACTGAGGTGAAGGAGGGTTAAGTGACTTTCCCAGGGTCACCCAGCTAATAAGTGTCTGAGGGCAGATTTGGATTCAGGAAGGACTTTTCCTGTCTTTAGTCCAGAACTCTCCACTGCAGCGCCGCCTAGCTGTCTATAGAATAACAATTAGTGAATTATTGAATTACTGAGAGAAAGAAAATTTGGGCTTAATCTAATCCTTCTGGCAAAATTCTGAAATAAAATAAATTTTGTATCCCAAATGACTTGGAGCTAAAATAGAATGAATGTATGTAAAGTAAGGCTCAGATCCTGCCAAGGGTCAGGCTAAAACCCTTTGAGTAGGCTCATTTAGATCTTATTTTTTCTCCCAAATTCATTTATTCTTTCTTCCTTTCTCCATTCTTCCTTGTCTGGAGGTATTACTGTGAGTTCTTTTTTTGTGCCTCCTTATAAGATATCTTTTTGGGGCGGCTAGGTGGCACAGTGAATAGAGCACCAGCCCTGGAGTCAGGAGGACCTGAGTTCAAATGCGGCCTCAGATACTTAACACTTACTAGCCGTGTGACCTTGGGCAAATCACTTAACCCCAACTGCCCTGCCTTCCACCCTCCAAAAAGCAAAAAAAGATATCTTTTCTATATGAATTAAAATAGAGGGTAGGGTTCCTTGGTATGACCTTAGAACCAAGTTGGAAGAGACAAGCAGCCTGCCATAGTGGATAGAGACCTGTCCCTTGAGTCAAGAGGACCTGAGTTCAAATGCTGCTGTGGCACCTTCTGGCTGTTTGACTCCGAACATCTGAGTGAGATTTAATCTCATCATGGGCTTCCAGCAAATCTCTTGGACTAGAAGTTACAGAGGAGGTGCCAATCTGTGTTGGGGGTGGGAGTTTCCTAGATCACAGATTAATTCTAAAAAAAAAAGAAAAAAAAAAAAGACCCAAGGCAGAGGGCACTGAGCCATAGCCACAACAAACTAACAGACCCCTGGGGGCAAATCAGAAAATCATCCTAAGGATTCACTTCCCTTCCTTGGACCTCTGTTCAGTCCTTTGTTGACTAAGTGACATATAAAGTTACTTCTCGTACTCCCTATGAAGAACTGTGCTGGGCACAGAAATCCTGATTAAAAGGCAGCACTGCCAGCTGAGACAGCAGGGCATGGTGGAAAGAGCCTTCGATGTGAACTCAAGAGTCCCCAGGCTGAGGTCCTGGCTCTTCATTTCCCACCTGTGTGACCTTGGGCGAGTCCCTTACCTGCTCTTGATCTCAGTTTACTCATCTTTAAATGAGTGGACTGAATAGACTTTTTTCAGGTGTATTGCTCATTTAAAGTTTATGGCACTCATCTGTCTTATACCTTTGCATCTCTTCACCAAGACTAGGCAATTTAATTCCATATTTATCCGTTTGTTCAGATTGTGTGAAGCTGGAGGGCTGGAAGCAGCTCTATTAGAGTTTGGAAATGCCTTTGGCATCTGGGCAGTGAGCTGTGCTCCCGAGCCTGACTTGTCATTCTATGTACCTGCAGTGATCTCTCCCTCATTTCTGATCATTCTTTGAATTCCTCCTGTATTCTTCTACCTTATCTTGTCTCAGGCTTATTTGTGTCTGTGTCTCTAGCCTCCCTGTTAAAGTGTTAGTTCCTTCAGGGGCAGGGTCTCTTGTGTTTCCTCTTTGTATCCCCAGAACTGAGTGCAGTGTCAGGCCCCTAGTTGAGAACTAAATGTTTGAGTTGAATTCATCCAAGAATTTGAGCTTTAGTTAGTCTCTGACATGCTTCAGGTAGATAACCTGTTGGATTTACTTTTCTTTTTTGAGGGGGGAGGGCAGAGCAATTGGGGTTAAGTGACTTGTCCAAGGTCACATGGCTAGTAAGTGTTAAGTGTCTGAGGTTGGATTTGAACTCAGGTCCTCCTGACTCCAGAGCCGGTGCTCTATTCACTGCACCACCTAGTCACCCCCTGGATTCACTTTCATGACAGATATTGAACACTTGACATGTGTAAGGCCAAATGTTTGGTGCTGTGGGAGATAGGAAGATAAATAAGGAACGTGGTCCCTGCCCCCAGGGAGCTTATAGTCTGGCAAGAACTTGCCTTTGGTTTATCTCCAAGGGTATATATATTGGAAGACCTGAAGAGTGTCATTTTGCCATGAAGTGGAATAAAGTGTGTCTTTAAATAGCACAGGGTCCATTTGTTCCCCTTAACAAAATTTGGACTCTCCAGGGTATTGTTCATTTAAAATATTTACCTACCTGCTAATGCTTTTCCAGTTCAGCCTGTATTTTCTGGTATACCCACTTTTATGGCTGTTGACATCAGTAGGCTAAAGATGGTATTTAGATGCCTTCAGAGTTCATCCGCTTGCCCTTCTTCCTCCCAATACCCTGAAACCTTACACTCTGCCATAAATAATCAGAAGATGATATGGTCCACATAGTGATGAGACTACTCCTATACTAGGACCCTAAATCATTTCCATTTGCTTCTCGAATACATTGTATGTATATTTAAGCTGAAGGTTTACTTCTGTAAATTTTGGTTTAAAATAAATTTGTTTCTGACTGAGGGAAGGATCCCTGAATTAAGTTAGATGATACGGGTAGGGCAGGGTTGGGGCAGGAGGAGTAAACCTGGGATTATTAATTGGCCAAGGGTAAAATGCCACGGAAACTGTTGACAGCTGACTATGAATCTGGTTTTTTTTTTAACGTATGTATGGCTCTTTTTAGGTTGAGATAATTGCTCGTCTGCAAAGTTTATTTAAGGCTTTAGTACCTCAGCAAAGTAGTTCAGAGTTTTGCAACTCCCCTCTTTTTCCTTAAAAGTGGGGAATAATGACACAGTGGAGTACCAAGCATCGTCTGTGGATTCAATGTCTTGAGTTCCTAATCCAGAGAACGTTCCCACTGCAAGGTCGTACTCTTTCAGGATAAGTGATGGAAATGTCCCCTTCATCTCTCTTCTCTTAGACAATTTCTCTACCAGCAAGCATCGCTTCCCCTACTGATTTCAAAGACAGCAGTTTCTTTCATCTGCCTCCTGTCTTGGTTAGTGAGAAATTAATGAGCATGTAGGATTTGATTTAGGTAATGA
>JAQQSV010018395.1:0-11408 GCA_028646515.1 Pseudochirops corinnae | reverse complement strand
ACCAGGAGTCAGGAAGACCTGAATTTAATCTTATCAGTACCTTCAGTAGCCTCTGCCCCTTTGTTTAGAAGGGTAGTAAGCAAGCATAATCTTGATTTAAAGAGGATGTAAAGGACTCACAGTCCAACCATTTCCCAACGAGCTGCACTCCTTTGATTCACCTACATGGGAACCTTGTACCTTCTACCCCTACCATCTGCTTTTCAGCTTTAGAGTAACTTCTGATTTTACTTCTAGTCATACCTTATCTTTGTCTAGGATGAGTTCTGGAATCCCCACTATACTCTCATTTTGGAGGCCATAGCTTTATTACAAATATCTGGGAGGCACAGTTTTTCGGATATGAGATACTTGTAAAAATGCATGATCATCATCAACAACAACAACAAACCTTAGCATCTAAAATGAGAGTAGTTATATAGCACCACTGTATTCTGCCCTGGTCAGATCATGTATGGGATATTGTGCTTAGTTCTGGACACCATACTTTTGAAAGAACATCAGATTTAGTTTGGAAATGAAGAGATATAAAAGAGAACATTATAACTATTTTCAAATATTTGAAGGACTTTCCAATGGATTAGATTTATTTTATTTAACCCTTAGAATTCAGAACTAGTGATAACTTCTTCCTAAACATATTCCCAAGTGTAATATGTTGCTTTAGGACATAGTGAGTTCCCTGTCATTCAAGATATAGAGGGAGAGGATAGAAAAGGCCTGGTAGGTGATATGGTAGAGGGCATTCCTGTTTAGGAAGGCCTGAATTGGATAAGATGATCTCTGAGGGATTCTTAGACTTGGGGATTATGTAATTCTATGAATTTGTTAGACTCATGATTCTTTGAGAGTAGATTTTCAGGACTATCAAGAATACTTTTTTTAAGAGTAAGAAAACATATGAAAGGTTCATAATGAAGAGTTACATTTCTTCAAATTAATTCATACAGCAGTAAAACTTTATTATACTATTACAATATGATGGCTATTAGATCAAAATTAATGTGGCTTATAAATTAAACTACATTTGTTTTCATTTGAGTGTTTGCTTTAAGTAATAACTAAAGATCTTAGTAAGGTCTTTTTCTTTGTCTTTGTGGTGGTAGTCATTTACATCCTTAATCCTCTATAGCTCATACATATGTTATTGTATAGGTATGACTAGAAGGACAGTTGGAAGCTACTCTACTGGATGGACCTGAAGTAGTCATAAAGCAGTAAATCAGTAAAAAATCACAACACAAGAAATAAAATTAAATAATGTGACCTTCTTTTTCCCTTTTCCCTTTATATTTCTTATTGTAGCTTGCTTCTTTTCCCCCACTTCTTCCTTTTTCCCCTATTACCTTTTAGCAAAGAGAAATGTGAGAAAGAGAATTATGGGAAGCAGTGCTGGGACCTGAGAATCAGGTGAGAGTTAATATTTAATCCAGTGGTATTTGATGAGCAGTTATTTCACGAATAGTTAAATAATTTTCACTAAGTCATGCTAATTTTGATTGACATTCTTATTCTGATTTAGGAGAGATGATTCCTATTGGTAAGTGAAGCATTTCCTAACACAGTATTTTCTTTTTTGGTCACCTTAGGGAAACTGCAAAATGCTAAAGAGCCCCTTCCCTTTACAGACACTGAAAGGCTAAATGTCATGAATCTTCATGCTCTCTCTGTGAGAAAGGTAAGGGGCATTATTTCTAACCATCAAGAGACTTGGGCTCAATTCCCAGCTTTCCCCTAAACTTTCTTTAAACCATCTGTTTAAAGAAATCTCATGTTACTTATTTGTAAAATAAAGGATGGGGGAAGATAGTACAATTGCTGACTATTTGCCAACACTCCATTGAGTTCTAAAATTTTGATTTCAGCTCTTCAAGTGGTCTTGGTTGGGTACCCATAAAGCCAGTTCTCCTAGTTGTGTGTGTGTGTGTGTGTACACATGTATACATACACACATGTGGGTATTCATATATACAGATAATGTGTATATATAAATATGTAATGCATATGTATATATGTGTATGCATGTATATGTGTGTATATATATTATATGTAGTCATACACACACACATATATATTAAAGACAGCATTTCTATATTGTCATAGATCAACATGAAGTCATTAAATAATTTTAAAAATCTTTTAATATAGTTAACAAGATCAGATCCATGATATATGCAATTACAAAAATATATTGACAGAAATCTAAAGAAAACAGGAAGTGATTCATGCACTTCAATTTCAATTTTAATTTGTGCCTATGCCTCAAAATATGCCACGAAAGCAGATTCAATGTTTCGATGACTTCCTCTGTTATTACAATGATTATTCCATTATGACATGAAGAGTTCATTATTATCTACTCAACTGAATACATGTAGACAATGAATGAACTGAAGAAGGAAAAGGAAAGCTACTCCAGTGTCTTTTCCAAGAAAAGACCCTCCAATTTGGGTCATAAAGAGTTGGTCATGGCTAAAAAAAATGACTGAACAACACCAATAAGCATTTATTATATACTGTGCTTAGCACTGAGTTGCTGTTTGTCCTTCCTCCTCAAAGAGTATCATGACATTAGGAATGTAATGCCATGCCTTGCAGGTGAATTGGATTTAAGTTAGGGAGGACAATGGAAAATTGCCAGCTTCACTTTTTTCTTCAGAGCAATCTTGGTCAGTGGTGAGATATAAATCAGTATCACTGGAGATAACCCCAGAAACAGTGAGAGTCCTTTGCCTATTTAACCTAAGATCTTTCTCAGGTCATGATTAAGGCTAGCTAAGAAATGAGACAAAGAAGGATCTTTTTTACCTAAATTGCTATTTGCATTTACTGAGTCAATCAAGGCCCAAACAGTGACCACTAAGTGGTCATGGGACCTATTGCTGGCCAATCAACGAGAGCCAGAGTGAATTGGGTTTAAGTCATTGGCCTTAAGAAAGAAATCTATCCTGTAAACTCCAAGATACCTTGTTAGGTTTCAGTCATCAAAATTTATATTCTTTTGGGTAGAGCACCTTTAAGTAAGTATTTGAATATAAAGATAAAGCAGTACGAAACAAAGTAAAAAACTTACTGCTTATGTTCTACATATTTTACAGTGCAAGATTTATCTAATGGATTTCTTTGGTCATGGTAATGGGAACTGAATGACACAACTATACTGTTTACAGCTAAGTACTTATATATATGAATCAAGAATTTCATTAAATGATCATATTATTAGAATTTATACTGTATATTTCCATTAGCCTGGAACAAATGAACATATTTTACATAATTATAACTTTGAATAATGTGAATTTGAATGCATATTATCACTAAAGAGAATACATTATTCACACTAATCAAGACCTAATCTATACATTGTTAATCTGAACTATTGTTTTGCCAAATTGTAATCATTTTTAACTTTCTTTGTTACACGTAGAAGTCTGACATAAAGATAATTTAATAAAGAGGCATATGAACAGACCAACTTTGTGTGTGTGTGTGTGTGTATACATATATATAATATATATATACATATATAATATATATGTATAAATACACACACACACATATACCTTCTAGCCTTTGTTTTCTAAGAGCCCCTGTACTTATCCAATTCCAATCAAAATTTAGTAAGTCCTTTTTTTTCCCTCACAGAGGAAAATTTTGAGCACAATATACATACATATGTCCTTAGTTTACTATTTAATTGAGAAACAAATTGAACTTTACCCCTTACTCCAGCTCAAAAAATAATGAAATTATTATGATGTAGGTTGGAAGGAATAATCCTATTGTCAGACCAGTCCTTTGTTTTCCAACTGTTCATTGTCTCAATATATCCTTTCTTCCCTCCTGACATTTCATGTCACAGGATATGTGGATAATGAAGAGGGTTTATTTTTTTAAATAGACACTTTAGAAATCATATCTTTTTTCCCTCTATATCCAGCAGCAGCAGCAGCAGCAACAACAACATAACAACTATTTTATTAGGAAACTTCTTGACTCTGTCATTCAAAAAGAAGAGAACAACAACAAAAAAAAAACAACCGGCAACAACTTATTTCATAAAATGATTCCTTGGACCAGGAAGGAATTGTATGTACTGAATTCCATGCTAAGATTTTTTTAAAAGCTACCCTATATTTTAGTGTCTTCTGCTATTTTTGTCATTTTTCTTTAGGCGCAGACCTATCTACATTCACTTCAAAATGTTCACTTTGCTCATAGGTTCACTCTAAAACAACCATAATGTCATATTCCCCAGACATCAATAAATCTGATAGATTTTGACTATTTATCTTGTAGGCAATAAATATCCTTTTACAAAGCACATTTCATGAATTAGCTCAAATTGCATTTGGGCTATGTCAGTACCAAAGACAAAGGTGGCAAGCACACAAGCAAACAAGGGAACATTGTATTTAACTTCAGGAGAGAACAAAACTTGCAATTCTTTCATCAGAGATGAAGTAGGAAAGTCCCTTTTGTTAACATTAAACCATTTATTCTTATTTACCTGTCAGTTTTATTACAGGCTTTCAGGGTGACACACATATTCCTAAATTTGGGCATGCTTCAACATGAGTGTGGTATATAAATCTTTCAGAATGTGTTTTTTTCCTAATCCATTCAAATAAAGGTTTAAGTACCTACTGTGTGCAAAGCATAGTAAATCTAACATTTCATTTAATTGTAGGGGATGTGGAGTTTTTGGATCTATAGTGTCATTCTTGTAGGTGATTTCCAGTGTGGAAACTCTTGCTATCTGATGGACATATGTAATTCTGCTGCCGCTGGAAGATTAAACTGTGACAAAGAACCTAAATGACTTGCCTGTGGTCACATATCTAGCAAAAATCAGAAACAAAAGTTGAACCTAGTTCTCCTGGCCTGTCTGGACCTGATTCCAAAGCCTTTAGCCACTTTCCACACTGCCTTTCATTGATGATGGACTCTTAAGGTATCTTGGGGTTTACAGGCTAGATTTCTTTCTTAAAGACCATGCCTTAAACCCAAGTCACTCTGGATCTCATTGATTGGTCAACAGTATGTTCCAGCCCAAGCCTCACCTGGTCATTGTGTGGTCTCTGATGACTAAAAGTGAATGCAAACTGCAACTGTTTCTGTTTTGGTCAGAAACCCTGAGAGTTTCCCTTCCCAGATTGGTTTTTTTTTAAAACTACTTAAAAGAGGCTATTCTTTGCCTCATTTCTTACCTAGCCTTAATTATTGAATGGGTGTTGCCTCAGTCAAACTGAAACCTGGGTAAGACCTCAGCTTCAAAAGGCCATGGTCTCTCATTGCATGTGAAGATCAGGATCCGAAAATCAAAATTTCTTAATGATGGGGAAAAAGGGGAACAGCAACAGGACACATGATGAGAGGCCTCTTTTTTGGGAAGAGAAAAGGAAGAATATAGGAACATAATACTTAAAATATAATGGTTTATTTTACAGGGTTTACAAATGTTTAGTATCTGAAGGAAAACAGGTAATAACTCGTATAGACTTTTCTAAGGTGGTTTGTTAGAGAGAAGTGTGAAAGGTTCCTGGTAAAAAGAGGAGTAAATAAATCTTGGCCTGGAGGAAGTCATTATAATCTAGTTGATCAAATATCAAATTGGTAATCAGAAAAACTGCAGCATCTTGGAGCCATTCCTTTTGTATTGGTATTCAAGTGTCAAGTCAGAGTAGAAGACAGAGCAATTTCAGTCAAGCTTCTGGGAGGGGGATCTTTTTTTTCTTTTTTAGTGGTGGTAGTAGTGGAGAAAAGATGCACATCTTTCCCCTCACCATTTGTCCAGAGAATGATCTAAACTTCAAAAGGTTGGAAGATTTTGAACTTCCCTTGAGTATCCTACCAATGTCCCCTCAGTGACAGTGAATGCTGGCTGCATCTGATGAAGAAAGGCAGCTTCAGGACTCTACAAGGTGGTCTGCAGAAAGCTACACCATAATGAAGGGGAACTTTATAAAGATCACAAGAAGATAAAAGAGCTTTGAGCAACCACAACCTGAGAAACTTCTTTGCCTCATGTTCGTTCTAAGTTTGAGTGCACTTTTCCTCAGACTCTATATGTAACTGTGGGAAAGAATGCCCCTGCTTTGGAGCGGTATTTTGTATCAACTTGTCTTAGGATAGGGCTTTAGCAAATATCCATTTCTAAAAGTTAATTAGGTTTGGATGTTAATTGACACCAACTGATAATTAATGGGAAGAGGCACACTAGTGAGGGCTCATGAGAAACAGCTTTAGAAAGATAACCCCTAACCCTCAAATTTGCCCCAAGAACACTGAAAGGAGAAATGTTCAGTCAAGCTCTGGAGCTCAGATTTGCAAATTCAAAGGAGAGTAGCCCAGAAGCTGTGCTGTCTATATGTTATCTCATTTGACCCTCATTACTCTGTGAGGTTACTGTAAAACTAAAAATATTATTATGCCTATTAATCGAGGCTATGAGAGGTTAAATGATCTATGATCACACAGCTAATAAGTGTTAGAAGTAAAATTCAAACCCAGATTTTAGAAGTATAGCATTTTCACCACTATGTTGTACTGTTTTCCCATACATTGATATTTCTTAGAATGTTTTCCCCCAGATGAATTCACTTCCCAATCAGTATATATTTATCTTTCTTGTCAGTTATTAATGCCATTACATAATTACAACTAGTAGGTCACATTCAAGTGAAGCTTTCAACTGACAAAGGGGAAGAGAAGGGAAAGGAATAGGCATTTATAAAGTACCTACTATGTTCCAGGAACTATGCTAAATGCTTTACTGATATATGGTAGGAGGGGAGAGGAAAGAAAAAAAAAAGAAAGTTACATGATAACTTTATTATATATTTAAAAGGAATATCAAGTTGTACATGATAGTTTTGCAGTTTCATGTACAATCATTTTTTTTCTATTTTATTTATGGAAATGCTTGTTTTATTTCTTAAGTTCAGAATAAAATAAATAAAATTAAAAAAAAAACCAAATATCTCATTTGATCCTCACAAAAACCTTTAGAAGTAAATGTTCTGTTATTACTCCCATTTTATAGTTGAGGAAACTGGAAAAAAAACCAACTTGCTATTTATCATTATGAGTTTATGGGATATGTCAGATTTTTTAAAATTTGTATCACATTGCCAACAATTTATTAGGAAATGCTTTTTTGAACTCAGATTTTCAAGGAATAATTTGTCTTTAGATTATTCCAGGAATAACCTAGAAGAAGAAATACCTTTTTTAAAATTTCCTGACTCAATGAATCAGTGTTGAGGCACCCAGGGGAAAAAAAAAAAAGAAGTAAAAGGGAAATCAGGCTAACTTTCAAGCTGATTAGACTTGAACCTGGAATTTAGTGATGAAATGATGGGATAGAAAAGGTTTAGCAGTGGTACATTAATCGAGCATGGCAGCAAATCCCTCCTGGCTTTGAGTGAAAAATATTGATTGGATCTGATTGATGGTCTTCATGGATGGACAGAAAAACAGATTATGGGAATTGGATATACATAGTTCATGAGAAAAGGCTCATTCATTAGCAAGATGCAAATCATTTAGATTATGAGATTTATACATATTTGGAAAAGTGATGTTCAGCCTAGTTTGCTCCAAAAATGCTTTTTATTTTAGTAACAAATTCACAAATCTGCCCACTAAGGTCATATTGGCAAAATGTGTGCTGAAAATATTACCTTTATGCATACAAAAGAGGTGGGGTAATTGTGTGTTCAGCTATCTAATTAACACAGGGAAATAACTATCACAGAGAATTGCTCCTTGGCGCTCACACAAGCATATGCTGTGTTTATTCTTGCCATTTCATTTTGTCTTCAATTGAGAAAATATTAGTAACTTAACTGATATTATAACTTCATGGCATTTTGAAATGAAAACAGTTTTTTTTTTTAATTTGTTGATTAGAGTTTATAAACAGCAATACGGAGAGACAGTGTGCTATAGTGGATTGACAGCTTACCTTGGAGCCAGCAAGAGCTGGGTTCAGGTTCTGACTTTTTAACTTCTTGTTTATGTGACCCTAGACAAATTGCTTAACTCTTTCATGCCCCTAGAAACTTTCTAACAATACCATAAGTTGTAGAGCAGGCAGAGATCTAAATTACAGAAGGAAATTCCTCCCTTAGGGGTTCTTTACACTAATGAAATTACAAGTGCCAATCAAATAAAATGGTGGGGTACTGAAATATAAGGCACGACCTTTGACCCTCAATGAGACTTCATCAAAGTGTTTAAAATATGTGAGTTATCGTTCAAAACAAAATTGTCCAAACTAATTTCTTTGGAAGTTTTCATTCTAACACCATGTTATTGTTTGTTTTTGTTTTTAAATTTTTTTTTTTTAAATTCCAAGCCAGGTTCTTTCTCCCTTCTCTCTTTCTGCAAAGGATAAGAAGATAAAGGCTCCTGTTGTCAGTGGGGAGCCCATTGACAAATTCAGGAAGCCCTCTTTTGCCTGAATCATAGATTGACCTTCCTCTACTTTGTTTGGGCAGTGAAGTCTTAGTATACATAGAGTGGTGTTGAGAGAAGAGGGAGAATTGACTTTCTGATGAATGAAGGGAAATAAAGAGGTTTTGCAAGATCCAAGTTTCAAACAGAAATGCTTACCTATCACACATTTTAGAGAATATCATTTATCTTGCCAATAGATATTTCTGTATCTAAATTTCTGCTTTGTTAAGGGGAATAAAATCACTCTAGATAACTTGAATAGTAGAAATCAATTCAATACTGAATATTGAAATTAATTCAAGTCACTTGTATATTAGAAAGCTATTTTGCTGGTGTAGCAGAAAACTAAGAAGTGACTAGGGCTGAGTGAATGGGACTTTATCTCAGTTTACTAGTGTCCAGGGCACAGGACATTCTTCAGCTCTAGAAGGATATCCTTCTGCCCCACAGTGACTCCTGTTCTTGAACACTGTCTTAGTCCTCTGAAAGGATCTTCTATGGTATAATCAGTCTGAAGGTCCCATGACCATAATGTTGCTCCCCTAGGAATTACTTTCAATCTGCAGGTATACAGGGGAGGAGACTAGAGGAAGGGCAACCCTTTACCAAAACTGTCTACACTCATGGTCAAACTGTCCACTGTGCTGCTGTCATCAACTCTACCTTACTACTATTGTTATTAGTATTTATTTTGCTCCATGTGAAAATGTCCCAAGTTATAATGTTGGTGGACTGAGCAAAAGACCCCAGCCAAATCAACTCTCTGAACCCCTAAACTTCTGTTTCTTCATCTGTAAAGTGGAGATGGTAATATTTCTACTTGTCTCACAAGTTCATTGTAAGGAAGATATTTTAAAAAAACTATAATATGCTATATAAATTTAAGTCATTATCATTTTGACTATTTTGTCCAGACTTATGATTCCATTGGCCTAGGGAACTCTCCACAATGATATTCACTCTACAAATTTGTTGTTCAGTCATTTCAGTCATGTCTGACTCTTCATGACCCCACTTGAGGTTTTCTTGACACTGATACTGGAGTGGTTTGCTGTTTCCTTCTCTAGCTCATATTACAGAACAGTAAACTGAGGCAAACAAGATTAAGTGATATGCCCAGGGTCACACATCTAGTAAATATTTGAGGCCCAGATTTGGACCCAGGAAGATAAATCTTCCTGACACTGTCCACCATGCCACCTAGTTACCAACACTGCAAATAAACATCAGCAAATGGTCTTCAATTTGTACTTCTGAAGACTTGTTAAAGGTCCTGAGAGGTTACATGGTTAGGCTAGAGTTACATAGGCAAAATGTGTTAGAGGCAGGAAAGGAACACAGGTTTTTCTGGCTCTAAGGGCAGCTCCCTATCCACTATGCATGCTCCTCACAGTTCTATTATGGGAATGTGATATGATACAGTAATTAAGGATGAAGAGGAGACATCTATATGGTCACAATGAGGATTTATTTTGTTATTGTGTATCTTTTAGCACTTCCAACTTTAAAACTAGCTCTACACAAAACCTTGAGGCAAACACTAAAGAAGCCCCTTTCAATGTCTCCCTTCTAGCTACCCTGTATTTGCATTCAATTTCCTTTTCTCTCTAGGCTGTTCACCATCTAAGAAATGTACTGCCAACTTGACTCCCTTTCTCCCAGCCTGACTCACTAGGTCTATGTCTTAGTGCTGATAATAATAATGTTGGTGGACTGAGCAAAAGATCTCAGCCTAACATTATATAGCACTTAGTATGTGCCAGGCAGTTATAAGCATTTAATAATATCTTACCACAATCCTGGGAGGTAGGTGCTATTATTAGCCCCATTTTAGAGCTGAGGAAAGTGAGGCCAACAGAAGTTAAGTGACTTGTCTAGCATCACACAGCCTAAAAGTGTGTGGGGTTGGATGTGAACTCAGTTCTTCCTAATTCCAGACCTTGCGCTCTTTCCCTTGCACCATCTAGCTGCACCCCAAATGATATTTTAAAAGACTAGAGAAACTATCCAAGTGTTCCTAATTATGGGTGAAAGGGAGGAATCTCCTTCAGAAGAAAAAGTCCTTTTCAGTTGGGGATTGATTCATCTGTTTATTTTGCACTTAACAAAAGTTAAGAGATTTTTTTGAAATTTTTGCTTGGGTTCCAGGATACTTGCTTAAATTGCTTGATGAAGAGGAGCTGCTGTGAAGGATTTAATTAGCTAGCAGTATCCCACTCTAAAAAATATATTATGTGGAATTACAGAGGGGTATTCTAGATAAGGGAAAGGTGTGTTTGCTCAAGGGAATATAGGATAAAATATTTAGGAGATATGTGCTAATAATTGAAATTCTTAAATGATCTCTATTCATATTCAACTGTAATGGTGAGGGACTTTGAAGATCTTCCCTACCCCTTAATAAGCCTAAGGGAATTTGAAGACCTTCCCAGATTTGAAAATATACTCTAATCTCTAATATGCTGAATGTGGTCACATGGAGCCTGTGATTGGAGGAGTTTGCTGAAGGGTGGAGCAGAGCCCAACTGGAGCAGCTTGCTTAGGGGAGGCTTGTTTTTCAGGATCTTTTGTTACTTTGTAATTAGGCAGTGGGTCACCATATATATATATATATATATATATATTGTGTGTGTGTGTGTGTGTGTGTGTGTATGTGTATTGGATTAAAGTAAGATTGTTAACCCCTTTTTGAGTTGCTTTCCTTTAGAAAAGCAGATCTAAGAACCTGTGCTAGCAGCCATCCTGGGTATGCTAGGATACTTGCTGCTACATCAACACAACTTCTTGTAACTACAAAAGGAAAACATGTGAAAGACTACTGACTTTGAAAGTAATCAGTATTTTAAAAGTATTAATAGTTATTTTCTTTTTTAAATTTTATTATAGTTTGCATCATTCATTTCCACAAGATTTTGAGTTACATATTTTCTCTCCCTCTTTCCCCC
>JAQQSV010018394.1:0-11408 GCA_028646515.1 Pseudochirops corinnae | reverse complement strand
ATCCAAACAAATGAAAAAATAGAAGGCAATGTGAAATATCTCCTTGAAAAAACCACTGACCTGGAAAATAGATCCATGAGAGACAATTTAAAAATTATTGGACTACTTGAAAGCTGTGATCAAAAAAAGAACCTAGAAAGCATCCTTCAAGAAACTCTCAAGGAAAACTGCCCTGATATTTTAGAACCAGAGGGCAAAATAGAACCTGAAAGAATTCACTGATCACCTCTTGAAAAAGATCCCAAAAAGAACACTCGTAGGAATGTTATAGCCAGGTTCCAGGGTTCCCAGATCAAGGAGAAAATATTATAAGCAGAAGAAGAAGAAACAATCTGAATACTGTGGAAACACAATTAGGATAACCCAAGATCTAGCAACTTCTGCATTAAGGGATCAAAGGGCCTAAAATATGATATTCCAAAGATCAGGGGAGCTAGGATTAAAACCAAGAATCACCTACCCAGCAAAATTGAGTATAATGTTCCAGGGGAAAATATGGTCATTCAATGAGGTGGAGGACTTTCAAACATTCTTGCTGAAAAAAACAGCACTGAAAAAACAGTTTGACATTCAAATACAAGAAACATGAGAAGATGAACCTGGAAAAGAAATCATAAGGAACTTATCAAAGTTGAACTATTTACATGCCAAGATGAAAAAATGGTAATTGTAACTTATGAAACTTTTCTCAGTATGAGGATAGGTGAGGGGAATACAAATGTATATATATGTATACATACACATATGTCTATATAGGAGGGTATATATATGCATATGAATACATTTCTGAGCATGCGTATATATGTGTACATAGAGGGCACAGGATCAATTGAATAGGAAGGAATGATACTTTAAAAGGTGAAATTCTGAGGTGAGAGAGGAGTAGAATGAGAGGAGACAGGGAAAGACAGAATGGGGTTAATCATCTCATATAGAAGAGGCAAGGGATAATTGTTATAATGGAGGGGAAGGACAGGAAGGCAAAAGGGAATGGATCAACCTTACTGTCACTGAACTTGGCTTATGGAAGGAATGATATAACCTCTAAACTGGGTATCTTGCCACACAGGAGAGTAGGGGAGAAGGGGCAGAGGGGGAGGGTTGCTGGAAACACACACTTCTGTAAAGGGACAGAGACAAAGCAGAGAGTAGAACAAGGAGGGGCAGGAAAGGAAGGAGGGAAATATCATCAGTGTTACACAGTATGTCCATTGTGGAGATGTTCTGTGTAACTACACATGTACAGCCTGTATTGAATTGCTTGCCTTTCCAGTGGGGGTGGGTGATGAGAGAGGAAAGGAAAGAATCTAGAATTTAAAGTTCTATAATCAAATGTGAAAAATATATATGTATATATATTATTATTATCATTAACTACATGCAACTGGGAATTAAGATATATAAGCCCTGGGGTAGGGAGATCCATCTTGTCTTACTGGAAAGTCAGAGGGACAATGGGGGAGAATATAGGAGAGAGCAGATTGGGGGAGGGGTTATACAGTGGGATGGCTGTTTTGGGGTGGTGGGTGGAGGAAAGA
This sequence comes from Pseudochirops corinnae, assembly GCA_028646515.1. Lineage (NCBI taxonomy): Eukaryota > Metazoa > Chordata > Mammalia > Diprotodontia > Pseudocheiridae > Pseudochirops > Pseudochirops corinnae. Next base: position 9,870 of record JAQQSV010018394.1, on the reverse strand, counting down.
TGAGGAGAAAATTTGTAACTCTATCTCGTGGAGATGAATGATGTAAACAAGAAAATAAATCAATTAAACTAAGGGAAAAAAAAGAAAAGTGACTAAGTAAATCAAAGATAAAAATAAAATGGCCCCTACCCTCAAGAAAATTACATTCTAGAAGAGAAAAAAACATGCCCATATGTAAATAGGGAAAAATAAATTCATTTTATATATATATATATTTATATATATGTATAGTTAAAGAAATGTATGTGTATATATATCTACATAGGTGTGCATATGTATGCATATGAGTATGTCTATATGTACAAATACATATGTGTATATATGTACATATATACACACAAAAGAAATACGAGGTAAAATTTTTTTTCTAATATCTATAGAAGGAGCTAGGTGGCAAAGAAGAAAGAATGCTGGGTCTAGAGTCAGAAGAACCACGTTTGTATTTGGCCTCAGACACTAACTGTGTGACCCTGGGTAAATGTCATAAAACTTAATTTCTATTTACCTCTGTTTCCTCAATTGTACAATTATGATAATGAAGCCCCCACATCATGGGCTTGTTGCGAGCATCATATTTGTAAGGCCCTGAGCCCAATGCCTGGGACACAGTAGGTGCTTAATAAATGTTTATTTCAGTCTTTCACCAATTGATAAATGGTCAAAGGATATGACCAGGTAGTTTTCATGTGAAGAAATGAAAGCTGTCTATTGTCATATAAAATGCTCTAAATCACTATTGATTAGAGAAATGCAAATTAAAACAACTCTGAGACACCACCTCATATTTATCAGATTGACTAATATGACAAACAAGGAAAATGACGTTGGGGGAGGATTGGGAAAACCAGAACAATATAGCACTGGAACAATATAGTGGAGTTGGTGGAATTGTGTACTGATCCAACTATTCTGGAGAGCAATGAGGAACTATATTCAAAGGTCTATGCATATTCTTTGACCCAGCAACACCACCACTATGTCTGTTTCTCAAAGAGATTTAAAAAGGGGGGATGGGGAAGAAGAACCTATTTGTATAAAAATATTTAAAGCAGGGGGTGGCTAGGTGGTGTAGTGAATAGAGCACTGGCTCTGGAGTCAGGAAGACCTGAGTTCAAATGCAGCCTCAGACTTAACACAAAAGCTAGCTATGTGACCGTGGGCATGTCACAACCCCAATTGCCCTCCAAAAAGCAAAAATTAAAAATTAAAAAAATATTTAGGGCAGCTCTTTTTGTGGTGATAAAGAATTGAAAATTGAGGGAATACCCACTAATTGGGGGATGGCTAAACAAGTTGGGGTATATAATGTAATGGAATATTATTATGCTATAAGAAATGATAAGCAAGATGACTTCAGAAAAACCTGAAAAGATTTACATGAACTGATGCAGAACGAAGTGAGTAGAACCAAGAGATCATTGTACACAGTAACAGCAATATTGTACAATGAACAACTGTGAATGACTTAGCTATTTTCAGCAATACAATGACCTAAGACAACCCCAAAGGAATCATGATGAAAAATACTTTCTACCTACAGAGAAAGAACTGGTATCTGAACACAGACTGATGCACACTATTTTCCTTCCTTCCTGAGTTTTCTTCCACAGAATGATTCATATGGAAATGTTTTACATGGTTGCATGTGTATAACCTTTATCAGATTGCTTATCATCTCAGAGAGGAGATAGAAGAGGGAGGGATAAAATTTGTAACTCAAAACTTAAGAAAAACAGAATGTTAATTATTTTACATGTAATTAGGGAAAATTTTATATTAAAAAATTAATGTTTGTTTCTTCTTCATATTTGTTTTTAAAGTTTCTGAACTTAAACACCAAATAAAACGAGTTTTTCCATATACATAGCAGAATAGAAAAGGGAATTGTAAATGAAACTGCAAATTTCTATTGTGAAATACAAGTTAATTTGAAATGTAAGTAGTAGAAACTGGGAAGGGGAAAAGTCAGGAAAGATCACCTGAAAAAGGTGGCCTTTGAACTGAGTTTTGAAGAAAACTAGAGAGAAGGAGTTGGAGATGGCATGGAAGACAGAGTATAAGGGCACAGAGATAGGAAATGGGATATCATATGTAAGGAAAGTCAGTCTGACTGAACTGTGTGATGGGAATAGTAGAGATAAGGCTGGAAAGGTGGGTTGAAGCCAAATTGGGAAGGTTTTTAATGCCAAACAGAGGAGGTGGTATTTGATTAAATCAAGAAATATTTTTGAGTCCCTGTTATGTATGACTTTTTTAAGCACACCATGTATCTCCTCATCAGTCTTTGGGTCACACAGTTTTGATATTGTTTTGACATCATAGTGGGGGTGGCTAGGTGGCACAGTGAATAGAGCACTGGCCCTGGAGTCAGGAGGACCTGAGGTTAAATCCAGCCTCAGATACTTAACCCTTACTAGCCCCTAACACTAAACCCCAATTGCCCTGCCTTCCTCCCTCCAAGAAAAAAAAAGCAAAAAACAAACAAACAAAAAGCAACCAAAAATGACACCATAGTGTTCAGTTATATAGTAAAAACAGGAGAATATTGGTGAGATAGAGTCCTATGATTGGGTATAGCTTGAGTGGTGGTGATGGTTTGAGATTAGGTTTCCCTATATTACCTGGGATAGAAGAATAGTGGCCACTCATGGGCCCAATCCCACTCTACTTCTGACCAGGACCAGTTTACTTCCCTCAGGTAGCCTGATGGTTCCCTTCACAAGGCCAGTAAGCATCTGAGTCTGGATTTAAATTCAGGTCTCCCTTCATCCAGGTATGATATTCTGCCCCTAGCCTTGCTACTATGTGCCAAACACAATACTAGGCACTAGAGACAAAAAATAAAACTATCCCCACTCTCAAAGAGCTTAACATTCTACGACGTGAAACAACATGTACGTTACATAGTCAGTATAAACAGAGTAAATGTAAAATAAACACAAGATAATTGGAGAGGGAGCCTGGATCTAGAATTAGAAGAGCCATCAGAAGCCCTCCATCTAGTCCAGGCCATCAGTTGTTACCCTTGAGGAAACTAAAGTCTGAGGAAGTTAAGGAACTTGACCAAGGCCAAATAGGCAGGAAGTATTAGAGCAAGATTTGAACCGAGGTCCTTTGTCTCTATATAGAATCCTCAAGGAGACTTGGGATGAGGGAAAGGGAAGGTACAAGGAATTCTATGAGGTGGAGGTGAGAAGTGAGTACATTCCAGGCTTGAAGGAGGTGCCGTACAAAGGAATGGAGTTAGAGTGCCATCTGTGAGGAATTGAGAGAAGACTATTTCAAATAGATTGTAGAGTAGGAGAAGGGGAGTGAAATATGAAATTGGAAAGATATATATGATTGGAAAAGGAGGTGGACTGGTTAGGTATCAAGGTCAAGGCATAGGCAGACAGCCTCTATATTGTATCAGTTCCCATGGAATGTTTCAAGTCAAGAGGAAGGCTTCCATTGTCTTGAATATTTTCTCTATGGAGGATTCATGGAAGGCCAAGGCCAAGAATGATCTAAGATAAGAAAGGCATGGAGGGGTGCCAAACTGAATCTTTGAAAGGAGCACTCACATTGATGAGTGTATGGATCTGTGAAACTGCCTTGTGTAAAACTTGTGCTGGAAGGATCTGGAAGACTCAATGCCTGCCCTCAGGGAACTTAGCATGGAGTTGAGCAGTTGAGATCTGTACTCAATCATTCATAGTTAATGATATGTTAATGAGCCTTTACTAAACCTTACTATTTGTCAGGCATTGTGCTAAGCACTGGAGATACAAAGAAAGGCCCTCAAAAAGCTGTGGTGGGACTGACTTTACTAGGCTCAAAGTAGAAGGGCAGCTACGTGGTATAGTGGATAGAGCAACGGGCCTGTAGTCCAATGTTCAAATATGACCTCAGACACTTAACTAACTGTGTAACTCTATGCAAGTCACAACCAGTATCTGCCTTAGTTCTGTATCTGTGAAACAGGGACACACTGGAGAAGGAGATGGCAAATCACTCCAGTGTCTTTGCCAAGAAAACCTCGTGGACTTCATGTAGAGTTAGACACAATTTGACAACAGCAGACATAGAATATCGGGAATTTTTGTCATTTTTTTTTTTGTCAAGCTCTCTTGCTAGTTTCATAAACAAGGTGGAGAAATGGGCTGGATCACTCCGTTAGACAATCATGTATACCAACTATGTCTCAAGAGTGCTGGTTGGTGCATGTAAACAATTTGGAGGGTGGTCTCTAGTAGAGTTCCATGAGGCTCTATCTCTGTCTCTGCTCTATTCAGTATTTTTAGTAATGTCATGCTCATCAAATGGGTAAATTACATAAAACTCAGAGGCATGTAGGACCTCTGATGTAGTGAATCACAGAGAAGGCATGACCAGCACATAACAGCATATACAGAACTTGTCTTGGGTAGAAAAATTGCACGAGACAAACTGTCAGCTTCTTGATTTCTGCTACTCCCCTGACTCCATGATGATTTCTCCAGCTTTGAATCAGCCTCTTTTCTGACGCCCAAATCCTTGGATTTCACTATTCTCTGAACATTGGATACAATTGGAATGGTATGCTTTTATTCTCTCATTTCAAGGCTTAGACTGCTTCCTCTTTCATTAGGACAGTTTCTTCCCTCTGCCCCAACCTCTTCCAGTTGGGTGGGCATTAGACAGAAAGGATAGCAACTATCCTGAATGCGAGAATTGAGATCCCTCTCCCCTAAATTTCAACGGGTCGGAACAATGGCTTGATAATGGTAAGTCACAATTAGAGAGTATTTTAAGGTTTAGAAAATGTTTTCCCCACTTCTTTGTGAGACAGGAGGCAAATATGATTAATCTCATTTTACTGATGAAAAAACTAAGGTCAGTAACTTTCCCACAAAGTAAGAAATGATTCATTTGGACCCCTACTCTATTCTAACCAGTATTAATCAGTTTGATACTTTCCATAAATCATATAGGGATAATTAGATAGGCTAGGTTCTTATAGCAGGCCTTTATAATGGACCTCAAACTTTAATGTAATGTTCACTATTTGCTTACCAGTTATGAAGCTCACTTGTGCAATCACGAGAATGCTGTCAAAGATAGCTCCATCCTGTTTTACTCAAATTCCACGTTCAAACTCAGCATGGGTGGGATGCCTTGATTCTTTGGAAAGTCCCCCAACTTATTTTTGGATCTCTGGTCTACTCTCTCTTGTCCAACAAGGGCAGGTGACCATTTTATGATCACTTAGTCAGTGGAGATACTCCATTGCTTCATCCATCCCAAGATCCCCCTACTGACATATCATTACTAGCTGATGTATCATTTTTTGGTCTTCAAAGCAAGGTTTAACAACCAATGGGATTCTGTACTTTGTATAGCCCCTCTAGAGTGTTCAAGTATCTAATCTGATATAACTTGGAAAAAGGGGGCATCTCAGATCATGAGAACGGTCTGGGGTCCACTTTTTGGAGAGGACCATGGACCCTTTAATAAAGTGCCGTTGGCTCAGAGCTCTGCCTCATTGGTTTTTCTTGCAGATTGGGCAATTATAATTCCCACAATGATCTCACAGATAGTAGTAGTAGTAATAATAATAATAAGTAATATTTATATAGTACCTACTACGTGCTGGACACTGGGCTAAGCCCTTCACAATTATTTTCTCATTTGATCTTCATAACAACCTTGGGTGGCAGGGGCTATTATTATCCTCATTTTATAGATAAGGAAACCGAGGCAAGCAGAAGTTAAGTGATTTGCCCAGGGTCACACAGCTAGGCAGTGCTTGAAGCTTCATTTGATGTTAGGTCTTCCTGACTCCAGGTACCTTCTTATGCCTGCAATTTCCTCCTTCACCTTCATCACCCATTGAATTCCTACCCATCCTTTAAAGGAGGGTTCTTAACTTTTTTGTATCATGGACCTCATTGGTAGCCTGGTAAAGCCTATGGACTATTTCCCAATTTTCCCTTGTAAATACATAATATATACAGAATTACAAAGGAAACCAGTAATAGTGAAAATGAAAGTATAATTTTTTCCCCATCCAAGTTCATAGTTCCCCTGAAATCTATTCTCAGATCCCAAGTTAAGGACCCCTTCTTTAAAGAATAATTAAAATGCCAGTTCCTCTATGAAGCTTTCCCTGATACCCCTGGTACATACCAACCTTCTTCAAACCTCACAAAACACTTTATTTTTCAACTCTATAATATGGTTATCATGTAAGATTGCACAGTCTCATTATCTATGTGTCTTACTTGCTTTCTGAACTGTGAGCACACAGTCCTAAGAGGGCAGGAAACGAGGGTGAGAGGAGGCTGGCCAGGAGGGAACATTGGCATTGATGAGATCACAGCTTCATTTGAGTATTTATGTGACCCTTATAATAACTCTGTGAGGAATTGGAGAAAGCAGCAGAGAAGGAAGAGAGGTGAGTTGGGCTCAATATGAAAAATAAGAATGTCTAGCTAGTTCTCAAGGCCTGGTGAGCTGGAACCAGCTGTGGGAATAACAGATACAGGGAAAGACACAGGAACCCCGTTGCAGCTGGGATGGTGAGATTTGGATCAGGGGTCACCACAATAATTAACAAGCCCCAGGAATGGAAGGAGCATCCAGTGAGCATCCATGTGGTATATCGGTTGCTGTTCAGTTTTTTTCAATTATGTCTCACTCTGTGATCCTGTTTGGGGTTTTCTTGGCAAAGACACTGGAGTGGTTTGTTATTTCCTTCTCCAGTTCATTTTACAGATGAGGAAACTAAGGCAAACAGGGTTAAGTGACTTGCCCAGGGTCACATAACTAATGTCTGAGGCCAGATTTGGACTAAGGAAGAGGAGTCTTTCTGACTCTAGAACCGGCACTCTATCCACTGCACCACCGAGCTACAAGTGTGTTTGTGCCCAAATGCAATGTGACACATATAATGATTATGAAAAATATGAAGAAGAGAGGGCTAATGATCTACTTCATCCTCAATAGACAGGCAGAAATTACCAAAAAAAGGAAAAGAAAGAAAAAAATGGAAAAAGAAAAGAGTGACAAATGATTCAGGACCTAAGGGGGAAACAGGCTAGATGATGGAGCTGTGAATTGGTCCAGCTATTCTAGAAAGCAATTTGTAACTATGTCTCTAAGGTTATGTCCCTAAATCGTGCTTACTCTTCACCCAGCTATAAAACTTGTGGGCTTATACACCAAAGACACCAAAGGAAAATGAAAAGAACACATATATACAAAAAATATTTATAACAACTCTTTTTGTTATTTTGTTAGGGATAAGAACGGGCTGCCCACCTATTGAGGCATGGCCAAACAAATAATTGTATATGGGTAGAATGGAAAGGTACTCTGCATGAGAAACGATGAAATGGATAGTTTCAGAGAAAACTGGGAAGACCTGTATGAACTGATGCAGATTAAAGTGAGAAGGATCAGGTGCACAATTTATTCAATAACAACAACTTTATAAGGAAAAATAACTTTGAAAAGACTTTACAACTCTGATCAATGCATTGGCCAACCACAATTACAGAGGGGCAAAGACAAAAGATATTACCCACCTGATGGGTGGAATAAAAATGCAGGATGACACATACATTTTTGCATATGGTCAATGAGTGAATTTTCTTTGCTTAACTATGCTTGTTTGTTATAAAGGCTTTCCTTTCTTTCTTTCCTTTCTTTCTGTGGTACAGTGGATAGAGCACTAGATCTTCAGTTAGAAAGATCTGAGTCCAAATCCTACATTTGGCACTCCCTAGATAGCACTTAAGCTTTTGTCTGCCTCAGTTTCCTTATCTGTAAAATAGATATTCTACTTCACAAGGTTGTGGTGAGGATCAAGTGAGTTTATATATATATATATATATATATATATATATATATATATATATACACACACACACACACATACATATATATATACATACATACACACACACACACACACACACATATATATAAAATGCTTTGCAAACCTTAAACCACTATAAAATTGCCAGTTATTATTATTATTCCTTCTTCCCTCCTTTCCTTTTTTTCTTTCTTTATTAGGAGAGCAATGGGAGGGAAAAATCAATGTTAATTACAAATAAAATTGAAATATAAAATTAATTCTTATCTTTTAAAAGAAGAGAGGGTTAGCTTAGTTTAGATTCCATTTGATGTGAAGAGATTGCATAAGAGAACCTGGGCAGTGAATATCACCTTCTCTGGACTCTGATATTCCCGGATTAGTTCACAGAATCACTGAATTTGAGAATTGGGAGGGACCTGACCAGACATCTATTCCAATCCATACCCCAAATCTATGCAGGGTTCCACACTCCTGGGCCTCGCACCTCTGTATTGGAGTAGGAGGTGTCTTCTCATATTTCTTTTGGGGGCCATGCTTATTCTTTGTAATTTTGCAAATTTCATTTTCAATTGTCTTGTGTTTGATATACTTTCCATTTTTCACATTGTTGTGGCTATTGTATATATTGTCTTCTTTGCTAGACTTACTTTACTCTGAATCATGTCATGTCAATACTTTCATGATTCTCTATATTCATATTTGTTATATCTCACAACATTCGTGTATCACAATTAGTTCAATCATTTCCCAGTTGATGGGCTCCTCCTAGGCCTATAAATAAGATAGAAAAGCAGAAATACTAAATATATCCCTTACTGAGCACAATACAATAAAATCATATTCAATAAATGGCACTTAAAACTCTTCATTTTAAAGAAACCTAAAAATAAGATAAATAAGTTGTCTTAAGGAATATGTCAGGGAAAGAATGAATCATAAAAACATCATTTCATCCAAGGAAATGACAACAATGAAATAGCATACCAAAACTTTAGGAATGGAGTCAAAGTAGTCTTTAGGTGAATTATTTATGTCTCTAAATACTCATAAACAAATAGAATGAACAGATCAATGAATTGGGCATGCAGCTAAAAGCCCTAGAAAAGTAGCAAATAAATTTCAACCAAACATGAAAATAGAATTCTGAAAATCAAAGAAAAGAAACTTAGTCACCAAAAATTGAAGCAATAAATACAACAAAAAGATACTTTTTAAAAAATCGTAAAAGTGAAATCTCAGTTAATTTGATTTTTAAAAAAGAAAAAGCAACAATTTTCCAAAATTTAAAATGAAAAATTCACAACAAATGAAGAGGAAATAACAGAAATTATTAGAAACAATTTTGCCGGGGGGGCGGAGCCAAGATGGTGGCGTAGCCGCAGCAACATATCGCAGCTCTCACATAGCCACCTCAAAATACCCATAAAATAGGACCCTAAACCAATCCTAGAACTCCAAAATGTACACAAAGATACTTCCCACTAAAGTCAGCTCAGCTATGAGGAACCATATCAGCACTGTGAACTGAAACCAGCCTGGCCTGAAGCTGTGGCTGTGCCCCGGGGGTGGCTGGACGGGAGGAGCAGAGGAGCCTCTCTGGTGAGTGGATTAGCAGCAGCTGTGAGCAGCGTTCAGAATTAGCTAAGTGGGAATTGCGAAAGGGGGAGAAAAGCAGTTCGGCCAAAAGGCATCCAGAGCGGAAAAGCGAAAGGCAGAGGTTTTGCACCCACCTCTGCGTTGTAGCTTCCCGCCCGCGGCCTGCAGACAGCAGGGGGACTTAGCGATTGTTCTCAGGCCAGTGCTCTCCTGTTGAGCGGCCTGGATCCGGATCGCCGTCTTGGGCCTCAGTCTTGGAATCTTCACTATCCAGTCAGCCAGAAGTAAGTAGGAAGAGTCCCAGCACCTTCCTGAGAGCTACGGCAGCCAGGAGGACCCCAGCGATTTGGGACAGAGCTTTCCCTTCTGGAAGCAGAGCCCCATAGAGATTAAAAAAAAAAAAAACACGGTCTGAACAACCATGAGTAAGA